>RJWM01021268.1:13518-35727 GCA_004363535.1 Dasyprocta punctata | reverse complement strand
GTCTTGTGGGCTGGGGATTTAGCTCAGCGGTTCAAGCACTTGCCTGGTAAGTGTGAGGTGGTGAGTTCAATCCCCGGTACCAAAAAAATAAAAGGGAAGGTCTTGGGCCTTCAAGTGGAAAAACTAGTCTCTTAGCCACAGTCCTTCCCAGCAGATCTGTGTGTCTGTGCAGATTTTCAGTTTGTGAATTTTGCAAGGAGAGTTCATGCAAAGAACTGGTCATTGCAAACCCAGCTGTCAAGGTAAAATGTATCCTTCATCTAGAATCAGTGATATTCAAATCACACAGCCTGTTTGGGCACTTTGCCAGACCAAGGGAATGGTATACTGACACTTCCCTCAAGAACCAAGGGCCGGTGTCATTGGACATAAACTCTGGCTCATCCTTCAGCACCACTGATACTGGCTCTTCTGGAGAACCCTCTTTATCCCACTTCGATGTGTGCCCAATATACCGGTTGTGCCCCTGAATTTGTGACCCTGCCTTGTCATTTGTGTACCTGCCTGCTCTGGTGGGTCAGGTATGTTCATGTGTATCAGTCAGGGGTCTCCTGCTTCGGCAGACACTGTCTTCTACAACATCTTTTTTTTTTCTTTCTGAGACAGGGTCTCACTATGCAGTTCAGGCTGTCCTTGAACTCACTTTGTGGCCCAGGCTGGTCTCAAACTTGCAACGATCCTCCTGCCTCAGCCTGCTGAGTGCTGGAATTACAGCCACGCACCACCATGCCCAGCGTATGACAGTTTCGAAAGGCTTAAAGTATTTAAGTGTTCACTTAGGAAATCCCTAGTGCAGAGAACTAATTTGGGAGCAGGTGAATTTTTTTTTAAATGCTATACCATATGTAATTCCCTGAAAACAAGTTCAAGATATCATGATAGAGTTTAAAAATCAAATATCCTGGTTGGGTAATAAGCCAAGTAAGATAGCTCTAATTTTGAGCTGCTGCCGTATCCTATCCCCAATTCAGATCCTTCCCACAAGGTGACTCCAAAATGGATCCTCCAACACTAGTTGATCTCGTACTGAAGCTAGTAAACTCAACATCTTTAGCTCTCTCAGACTTTGTTGTATGTAGCAGCCTGAGATCCATCCAGAACCTGATACGTGAATGTTGGATAAATCGTTCATTAAATCGGCATAGCAGTGCCCAGGCCTCACCTTCTGCTGCAGCTCCTCAATGGTGCGGAAGTAGGACTGGTAGCTGGAGCACAGCAAGGGCTCCTGCTGCTGGTTCCGCTCCTGGATGCGCCTCTCCAGCTCCGCATTCTCCCGCTCCAGCTCCCGCACCTTCTCCAGGTAGCTGGCCAGGCGGTCGTTGAGGAACTGCATGGTCTCCTTCTCGCTGCCATTGAAGGAGCCCTCGCAGAACCAGTTGCAGTTGCCCACGTTGGCGGGGATGTTGCAGGCCCCAGGCAGGGTGAAGCCGTGGCAGCTGGGGGGCACGCAGGGCCGGGAGGAGCAGCTGGTGCGGCAGCTGAGGGCGGGCAGGCTGCAGCTGTAGGGCATGGTGCTGAGGGTGCAGAGCTCTGAGAATAAGCCTCGAAACCTGATTTCTTGTCTCTGGTGTAAGCCCTGGTCCTCTCCCGAGCTTTATATGCTGTCAGTAGTGGGTGTGGCGACCCCATAAAACATTGTCCCTTTTGCCCTCTTTACCAATTTTCCAGTTGTTAGCCACCTCACAGGAGTCCTGCACCTTGTAAACTGTTTTAACTCGGGCTTCTTGCTAAGTCAGGACTCCTCCCCATCGTGCTGCTTCGTCAAAAAGAGCATCGTGGTTTGACTTCAAAGAAACCACCTTTGCCCACAGCAGTGCTCATTTCTGACTTACAGAGAAGTTACGCCCTGTCCCCCAGAGGTCAGGAGACATATATTTGCCTCTTCCTTCTGAAGAGGGACAGGTTTTTGCCTTCCTTACCCAGATCCTACTTGGTTAGGACTCTGGGGAAACCAATTAAGAGGCCCCTCTGGAAACTGGAGTTTTGAGGTATCCGGGAAGTTCAGACCAGACTTCCAAAGCCATCCAACTTAATGTCCCCTTGCCATTCCATCTGGTCTGCTGGTGGCAGCTCCACCTTCTTCCTGGGGGCTCTAGGCAGCACCCACACTCCGTTTCTACTAATTCCTTTTTCTAAGGAAATTGAGAACACCAGCGCTGCGGGGGCATCTACCACGCAGGAAGCACCGTGCTATGTACCTGACACACACTGTGGTTCTGCGGCTGGCCACCGCTCCTGCTTGCTGAGCTCTGACTGTTCCCCAGGCCCTGAGGTGGGCTTCTCAAGAGGGTTGTGCCCTTCAGTCCCCAGGAAACCCTGCAAGACAGTGAGGTTGAGGGTACCACGCCTCTGAGACATGAGGTTGAGGTCACAGGGCCCCTATGTGGCGGGGCCAGGCTCCCACCACAGATTTCTCTAACCCCCCTGGCCACGCTGTCTCCATCACCTTGCACCGTCTCTCCCTTCTGGTCCCCACACTACGATGCAGTAGCGCAGATGTGGATGGAGCCCAGTGGAGCTCAGCCCCCCCATGACGATCCCCCTCCTAGCTCAGATGAGCTGGGATGCACCCTGCTGTGCTCTATGAAAGAACTAAAAGTCATTTCTATGCGGTTGGAAGTTTCCTAAGTGAGACTTTGTCCTGACTGCTGGACGCTTAAAGCAAGAACCAGAACCCTGGTTAATCCAAAGCATGTGATCCTGCAAAGCCGCCACATGTTCGCCGTCCTACGTGACATTTCAGGGCTTTGGGGACGTTCTGACAGACAGATGCCCTGCCCTCGTGCTATTACAGGTGGAGCGATGAACTGCAAGGATTTTATGTCAAATCTACCAGTGTTCCAAAGGCAAAAGACATGTCTTACAGTTGTTTCTCCTTTCTCTTTTTCTCCCCCTTTTTCCTCCCCTCTTTATTTGCCCTCCTTTTTGAAAGATGGGCTATAAACGTTTCGAACTGGATGGAAGACTTCAGCATAGCGTAGGGGGTGGGGGGAGCACCAAAAGCCAAACAGATGTGCAGTTTCCAGTTCTGTTTTTATTTCCGAAAACCAACGAACATGACAGTAGAGCCTATGCCCTCCAAGGAGGCACCTCACCCCCATGGAAACCTCTGTGTCTCACCCTGGAAGACCCCAAATTCTTTATACATTTACACTCCCCACCCTGTAGCTGGTCTTTGTTTTGTTACTGCCCCTTTCTGATCCATGTATGTCATGTTACATGAGATACCGTCTACCTAGATAAACACCTTGTGGGGATATTGGGAACATTGTAGCCGTTCCTGTGTTTTTTCTTACCTTGTAGTCTGGTTTTGAATTATGAGAGGAAACAAAAGTAATTATGATACGTTGTAGTTTGTGTACGATATACATTGATAACATTTTATTAAAGGGACATCTTTTTTCTGCAAAAAAAAAAAATTGTTCCTTTTGAAAGTCTCATGCTAATTCCTGCCCTGTAGTCACCCCCAGGTCACCTTTTCCTCAGACCTCCCTTGCTGCCTGAGACATATTCTTTTGGTTACCCTCATGCAAGACAAATCTTCGTCTCCTAAGGGTGGGTTTATTTTTGGAACCAGCCAGATGTCATTTGGACCCAAGCCCAGTGAGTATGGTAAACAACCAAACCAAGTGCCATCTTTCATGGGTCAGAAGCAAGTTGAAACTGTAAGATACTAGCATGCATTTTCTTGGGTGATTTGAAAAGTCATTTCCAATGAGAAGTTTCCAGTGTGCTTTTAGAAAGGACCGAAGTTGGGGAACACATGTGTGGTCTTCTAGAGTGAAGCCCTCAAAAGCACTGACACCCTCTCCCTTGTTGAAATCCACAACTCTCTGCCCCCCGTGCCCGATTTCCTGCCTCTAAAATGACCCCAGCGACAGGGAGCTGTGGAGTGGGTGTGTTGGCTTCCAATCAATATCAAGTTGATTAAGCCCTTTTGAATCAGATCAAGTACCATGAAGCAAACAGATGAATTCATTCATTTTTCTTTATTTCCTGTTCTTCTTCCCTTGTTCTATGTTCCAGATAATGGCCATTTTGTAAAGAATAGGAAAGGAATATGTTACAGCCTAGCAAATATGTTCATGGAGGTCCATATAAACTTGCCATAGCGTCTACCTCAGTCAGAGTAGAATAATTCATGGCTAAGTGTTGTTGTGTCTTCAAAAATAGAAGACAGTGTTTAGAAAACGTAAGTATTTTCATATCCTGAGCAGCGGTCACCAGGGTAGCTTCGTAGCTACCTGGCCACCAAATAGTGTCAGCGAAGAGGACTTCTGATCTGTTGAGAAAAGAAACAGGCTTCAGTTTGCTTCCAAGGAATTCCTAGAAGCAATTACTTTTTATTTATTCCACTTCCCGTGTCCTGTGAATTCTCACCTTTACATAAGCAGTGACACTGTTTCTGGCCAATGACCCCTCCATGAACAAATCAACCCCCACCCAGCAGAAAGGTTTTACAACTGCCCGTAACCGTGGCCAACGCTGAGGCTGAGGCTTGTGGTCTCGAGATGTAAGCAACTCAGTGCATCTGAGGCCTGAGGATCCTGTTTATGATGGAAGCCGAGGCTGGCACTGTGTGAGTGATCACACACAACCTCACCCCGGGAGTGGAGCCAGGGCAGGTTTTCCACTGACACATCCTCCCTGTGACAAGCACTGCCTCCTCCTTCCCCAAACGGCTTGCATCATGGCCAGGTGCCAGTGCTGGGAATTCTCATTAGGAGAAACGTCAAATCTATTCCTTTGGAAACACAAAGGAATTTACTGTGCTACTCACAGGTTAATCATATGTTACTGTGTACAAATGGCAAAGAGAGGGCAAGAAAGGTATCAGGTTTGTCTCTGTTCAACAGAATTTCCAGTAAGGAACCCACAGGAGAGGAGCTAGAGAATGAGCCAGGCCAGTGGGAAGAGAATGTGTTAATGAGCTTTCCATTCCTCTAACGAAATACTTGAGACAATCAGCTTATGAACAGAAAAGGTTGATTTGAGCTGACGGTTTTGGTGGTACCAGCCCATGAGCAGTTGGCCCTATCGTTTGGACTATGGCAAGGCAGTACCTATGGAAGGGCAACTTGGCTCACCTCAGTCCACAAGCAAAAGAGAGGACAAGGAAAAGGTTCAGGTCTCACAAGCCCCTCAGGCCACGCCCCCAATGACCTAAAAGCCTCCCACAAGGCCACACCTTTTAAAGATTCTGTCCCCTTCCAATAGCACCACTGACTTTGGGGACAGTTAAGATGCTAACTGGAGTAGGTGTCTCAAAATGGGCTTCAGAGTTACTGCCGCAGACTCCCTCCAGAACTGCCATGCTCAGCCCAGAACTTCCAATGGGAACAGAGTTTGGGGGAGCTTTGGGGACCAAGGCAGGTGAAAAACATGCAAAGTCCAATCACTCTTAGTCTAAAATAAAAGTGAAGAACCTGAAGCAGTTCAGGATGGTGTAAGTTACCGGTGCCAAGCTGCCAGGAAAAGCTGGGTTCAGGGACTTCCCAGAGGAAGAATGAGGGCCTGTTTCCTGTAGACTGTTCTGCAGATCAAGGGAAAAAAACAGATGCTAAAGCATTTATCAGCAGTACACAGAGGAGAAGGCAGGCTACATGCTTAGTCTGAATGTATTGTGGCAAATTATTGCATTTAGCTCACTCTTGAGACAGACATGAACCTGCTATTAAAATGTGGCTTCTTTCCCGCTGCCCCAGAGACACCACCCTCCGCAGTCCCCAGCAATCTCCCTGCTTCTATTCTCAGGAGGTTTGCCCAATTCTCATCTTCTGTGATCTGGATGCTCCTGATCACCATCTCGTTGACACTTGTGCTTCTTTTGGCTTCTGTACCACTTTGGCTGCTTCTTAATTTCCCTCTCCAATTGTTATACCCAGGTGTCACCCCATTCTCAAAGACCAGGGCAAAATCAGGGATGATGTTCATGTCAAGAACTCTGGTCCCAGGTCAGCTCAGTCATTTCTATCAGTGACCACCAAAGTTCTTCTGACCACTGCCATCTTCCTTTTGACAGTCCTAACTCCGACAACCCGAACTACTCTTTTTGTTCAGATAGCTCTCTAACATCTCCAAACCCAGCCAAGTTCCCTCAAAAGGAGATCCACTATTGTTCCATTCCCTGAGGCTCAAAACCTTCAGACCCATAGTAGGTGTTTGTGGTGGTTAAATTTTATGTTCCAATTGGACTAGGATAGGGGGTGCCCAGATTGCTGGCAAAACATTATTGCTGGTCATGTCTGGGAGAGATTACATCTGAAGATCACCCTCACCCAGGTGGGTGGGTGTCATAAAATCCATCAAGGGCCCAAGTAGAAGAAAATAGCGTGCAAAAGTTGAATTCCTTCTCTCCTCTTGAGCTGGGCCATTCATCTTCTCCCTGTTCTGAGATTTTGATGCTTTCAAACTCTGAGACTTATTTCATTGGTTTCCTTGGTTTGGAATAAAACTACACTGCCAGCTTTCCTGGACTGCCAGTTTGCTGGTAGCAGACTGAGGTTTCTCAGGCTCCACAATGGCATGGGCCAATCCTGCATAATCGATTTCTTTCTCTATCTCTGTTGCTACGTGGATGGATAGATGGGTGGGTGGATGCATGGGTGAGTGATGATAGATAGATAGATAGATAGATAGATAGATAGATAGATAGATGATAGATACCTATTGGGTCTTTCCCTGAGAACCCTGGCTAATACAGTTTCCATCACTTCCTGTTGTATGGGGTTGTCCTGTGTCCCCCCAAGGCCTCATGTAATTTGGACGGGGCTGAGTCTGGCATCCATGATTGGTTTGTTGTCTAGCTCTGGGATTGGTGATGTGAGTGCTACACCTGCCCAGGGGTGGAGCCAACATACAGTGTAAGGACAAGGGGAAGGCGTGTCTCTCTCTCTTGCTGGTTTGCCTTGCTGTTTGGCAGCCACCATGAATGGCTGCCCTGCCACACCATGCTGCCTTGGAGCCAACAAAGTATGGACTGAAACCCCTGAGAACTGTAAGAAATAAACTTTTCCTTCCCTAATTTTGGGCATCAGGTATTTTGTCTCAGCAATGAGTGAAAAGTAACTAAGACACCTGTCATTTTCCTTTGTTCTCTATTGTTCATCTGCTTCCAATCAGCTTCCATACCCTAGGCAATGCTTTCAAAACCCATCCATTCTCTTCTCTACAAACCACAATGTTTTCTACCTCTCACCAGTCTTTTAATTGATGTTTATTCTGTTCCACTTGACTCTACCAACATTCAGGACCCATCACAGCCCAGCCTAGCATGGCTACCATAGCAACCTTCCTCCAGAGAAAGTCTCCAGGGTACCAACGAACACACTGTCAGATACGGACTGACATGACTGCCTTGCTGCTCCATCCTCTACTACATTTATCCTGCGCTCCAAAATAGAAAATGGACAGCCTGATTCTAGGTATAGCTTCTGATTCCCCATCTCCTTGTGGACAAAATTTATGCTTGGAAAAATATTTCCCACTTCTTAGACCTACACACATTTATCTGTTCAAACATACCCCACCAGACTTTCTTTCATAATTATGCTAATGTCATAAGAGTGGATCACAGTTGAAACTGTGGGAAGCATATAGTTTTAGCAACCTTATCGTGAATACTTATTAATGTTAGTCTTACTCTTCCTTATTTATTCTATGTAGAGTATTCAATGGCTTACACTAGGTTTTAATCAAATGATGATGTTGATACAGGGGAACAAAACTCTCAACCTACTTGATGTCTGGTATGAGTTTGGGTTCTCTAAAATCGAAGAATGAATTTTAGGAACAATGAAGGTTAAAACCATTGGGAGAAAGAAAACTTCTGTCTGAGAGACAGAAGGGGTCCTGAGTGGGTTGCCAAAGACTCTGTCTTTTCTAGGAATTTTATAGAGCAAAACCACGAGGCAGGGTGGGTCTAAGGTGGGGAAAACATGGGAACTCGCAAGGCAGGCATGAGGTGAGACAGAACTATGGGCAACCAATAAGATTAATTGCTCAGGTAAAATTGATTAAATCAGGGACAAATGGGAAAGCAAGTCACATAGCAAGCGGGCATGAATACAGAGCAGTGACTCTTCTGGTAGGGGATTGGGATGGTAACTCCTGGTTTCCTCAGGGTGATAGAGACCTGTTTAGAATATCAGTCCTTGATGTTTATCCTTAGGAAGTATGTGGGTGCATTTGATTTATCTTCTGTCTTGAGGTCTTGCCCACAGTGGGAGGTGTCTGTCTCCCCCATGTTGCAAGGTATCTGGCCTTCTGCACTGGCTCCTTTGAGGGCCCAGCACTGTCTGACTGCCTAAAATATTTCTATCTAACTCAGCTGACTCTAACAATGTCATCTCTGATCAGTGGCCTACAGACAAGACAGACAAATTTTATGTGAAGTGAACACTTGGATTTTCAAAGCCTGGACTTCCAGTGGGAATGGAAGACAGTCAATTGACTGTACTTGTCTCATTGGCGAGAGTTCAATGGAATGCATAACTGAGAGTTTCCTGGGGGATACTTCGGAAACCTTGGCCTTTCTTGGGATTGCAAGAAATGAAGTGAGAAAACAAATTTTAGAGCATCATAGATATAAGCAAAGCCCAAAAGGAAGGTCTAAACTTGAAGAGGGGAAAAGGAAGAAGAGAGGGTTGACTGCATTTGATGGGTGTTTTTAAAGGACAACCATTTGACAGCATCTTTGCCCAATTAAACAAGAAGGGACAGACTGGCTCTCAGTGAAACTGACCAATGGGAAGCCAAAACCCTGCAAGTGGAGTTGAGTGTGAGATCTGAGAGCCATCAGTGCAGAGATTTCCATTCTCCAGGAGAAACGGGAATGGAGAAGGAGAAAAACAGAGGCTGAGGATCTGGGTGTTCCCTCCATTGGGGACAGAAAAGGGGGACACAGTGAAGTGAAAGACAGGGCACAGGTAATCAGGGATGCAACAAGAGGACTTAGGGGTGCAGGGTTATGGAAATCGGTGAAGGTGGTCTTGGGGCATCTGTTTGGAGAAGCAGGTGCAGCAGAGAGGTGAGAGGAGGACAACGCTGTTCTCTGTGGAGCGTTCACAGAAGCAGATCTTTAGCAAGTTTAAGAGAAAAGGGAGAAGAAAATTCCAGTATCACGGCCACAGCAGTGGGGGGAATTCTTAAAACAACCAAGGGTCCTGCAGTGGAGGCAGGCAGGCACTGAAGGCCGGGTCTGCTGCTTGGTGTCCCTTTGGTGAGAGCACCCAGCGGGACAGCCATCCTTCTCTGTCAGGCTGCCCGTGGAGCTGGGGTCACTCACTGTGACCCTTTCATCCTCCTCACGAAGGACGTTCCCTGTGAAGCCCTCCCACTGAGGACTTTGCAACATATGACTATCAATGAGAAGCGCATTTACTATGCCAGAGAAATGAAGTTTATTGGGAAGTAAATGAAGTCACCTGCTTGCATTCAAGAGCCTACCAGAGAAGAAAGGAGAGCAGGAAATCGCAGTACCGACAGGAAATGTTCCCCCAAGTAACGCCTGGAGCTCAGATTGCAGGAAGCTGAACACCCTCTGAAAGGAAGAAGCACGACTCCAGACTCCGGGGGTTCTCCGGGCATCAAAAGTTGATATGTGTCTTTGCTTACTGGGTCTGGAAAACCTGTCAGGGTCTAGGATCATCGCTGGCATTAACGGCAACTGAGCCCTGGCCAAGGGAGGCCTGAGGATCCTTCAAGGGGTTGATCCAAACGGCTTCACGGACGTCTTCCAGGAGGACGCAGCTGTTTGATTAACAGCACTTCTGACAGCTGCCACAGGCATTGCCGCTAGCATTGGTGGTGGCGCACGGGTTGCAGGGGAGCCTGGAGGGACAGAGAGGTGTACAATGGACTGGGGAGCAGAGGGCAGAGAAGCTGAAGCTGGAGGTGCATCTAATGCCTGTGCTTCTCAGGACAGACTAGGGCATCTCCAGTTTTGGAATTAGATGGAAGGAAATTGTGATTGCTAGCAAATCCTTCTCCCTCTCCCAGAATGCCTGGTGCAGAAGTAGTTGGTTGTTGTTGTTGTTGTTTAAGCTCCTAAGCTGTTGTGAAATTTACCATGAGCTGTCTACCCAATAAATATTGCTCACTGTCCATCTCCCTACCTCTCCATGGGGAGCCCAAGACATGGGTTGTGACCTTCACCTCAGCCAGGTCCACAACTGCTCAACTGCCACACCACTGAGCACACAGTAGTCACTCAGTTAATGTGCGTGCTCTGGAAACTTGAAAACAAAGCCACCGTGCATGCACCCCTAGTGCTTTACATTCACACCATCCATTTCATCCCAGAATCCTCCGTCAGTCCTTACTTGCAGTCCTCGCTCTCCAGCAGCCCCCGGTACGTGTTGATCTCGCCTTCCAACCGCGACCGCACGTCCAGCAGCACCTGGTACTCCTGGTTCTGCCGCTCCAGGTCACACCGGATCTCCGCCAGCTGCGACTCCACGCTGCTGATCAGGCCCTGCAGCTGCGCCAGCTGCGAGCTGTAGCGGGCCTCGCTCTCGTTCAGCGTGCTCTCCAGGGAGTTTCTCTGTGGGGAAGAGGAGGATGTCAGGGGCTGCTCTGTCCAAGGGCCCTCCAGGGGCCCCAGAGAATCCCAGCTTGGAGACCCAAGGGAGCGCAAGGCCCAAGGGGAGACAGGGCCTCCCCAGCCCGCCCCGCAGGCCCCGGCAGAGCTGCCCCGCACGCACCAGGTTGTGCTGGGCCTGTAGCTCGATCTCCAGGGCGTTGACCGTTCGTCTCAGCTCGATGATCTCTGCCTGGTAGGACTGCAGCTGCTCCGAGCTCGACACCACCTGCTTGTTCAGCTCCTCAGTCTGCAACAGCCAAGGGGGCGGGGACGCGGGATCAGGCGCTGCCTCCGGGGCCCAGGGGAGCCAGGGAGCCTCGTGCCGGGGGCTCAGCTGCCCACCTGCGTGGTGAACCACTCCTCCACCTCCCTGCGGTTGGTCTCCACCACGGCCTCGTAGGTGCTCCTGACTTCGTTGAGCACGCTGTTGAGGTCCACGGAGGGCGCGGCATCCACCTCCACGTTGAGGCGGTCCCCGAGCTGGCAGCGCAGGGTGTTGACTTCCTGTGGAGGAAGGGAAGGAGTGAGCCCACAGAAGTGGATCTGTCTGCCTGCTGCAAAGAAGTGAGTACCGACCTTGCCACAGAAGCGCTGTCAGGAATGTCCTGAGCACTGGGGTGACAGACACAGGCCTCGTGTCCGAATAAACTGAACCCCGTCCCTGCACAGCCTCCCTCAGGCCGGGAATCCTCCTTCTGGTGTCTGAGCAGGGCTCCCGTCCCCGCTCCAGCCAGCTGGCTGGTTCGCGCTCTCACAGCCTCCCGGGCGCTTGTTTCTCTCTGCCTGTGCCGCACCTCCATGGCTCCGTGGTTCTCCCCGCACTATGCCGTCAGCTCTTTGGAAATCAGAGCTGTGCCTCTCTTTTCCTCCACCCGCACCCCAAAGCCAGCACCTAACAGTGCCCAGCAGAAAGCAGAAGTGGATCGGGAGACCGCCTTCCCCTGCGACTGCTCTCCGTCCCGCATCATTTCGGTCCTGGATACGGGTGGACCCTCGTCCTTTTAGGAGCTACTGAGCTCTTCAGAGAAGGGTCCCACGCCAGGGAGCCTGGCAGTTATGACCTCTGGATCCCCACACTAAAGGCATGGCCATGACGCCCTGTTTTGTTTGGCTTGCAATCATACCTCCTCATGGTTCTTCTTGAGGGACAGCAGCTCCTCCCTCAGTGACTCCACCTGTGCCTCCAGGTCAGACTTGCACAGGGTCAGCTCATCCAGGATCCGGCGCAGGCTGTTGATGTCTGACTCCACCAGCTGCCGCAGGGACAGCTCGCTCTCATACCTGGGCACAGATCCCGGTGAAAAGATGGGCCAGGAAAAAAGGCCAGCTTCCTCATCGCATCTCGCTGGACGCAATGGGCCTAGCTCTATATAACGTACACAGTGTTCTGTCCCCTTTCCCGCAGGTTCCCTGAACTGTGTGTGGATAGACTGGGGTGGGCCCTTCGGTCACCCCAACACCAGAAGACACCTGCAAGGACCCAGAGGATGGAGATCCTCCCTGCCTATGCTATGAAGCCCACTTCGATCCATTCCTAAAGATGAATCCGCTTCCATCTCTGAATCGCGGCTTTAAGAAACCCTTCCAGGAAGAGCACTACAGGTGAAGCATTCCTAATCATCAAGTGGAAAATCTGAAACACTCAGCGATCCGAAACTCTGTGCCCATGAGTGTGACACCACTGTGGAAAATGCCACACTTGACCTGATGTGACAGGTCACAGCCAAACGCCAGGACCCTAGGAATGGTGCACAAAATTACATCTGGGCTATGGGTAGGAGGAGTAGATAAAACATAACTGAGTTCTGTGTTTCGACTTGAGTCCCATCCCCAAGGTACTTCACTACATACATGCAAACGTTAGAAAAATTCAAAAACCCTGACGTCTAAAACACTGCTGGTCACGAGCTCTTCAGATAAAGAATCGATCCCCGCTGTGTCCACTGAAGGACTGACTGCCCACAAGTCTGGGTCCCTGTTTGTCTTTTGAGACAGGGTCTCCCTATGCAGTTCAGGCTGGTCTTGAGCTCACTTTGTAACCCAGGCTGGTCTCGAATTTGCAATGATCCTCCTGCCTGGGCCTCCCAAGTGCTGAGATTATAGGCATTCACCACCACACCCGGCCTCTGTGTCCCTGTTTGAAACTTGCTTTATATAACCAGATTTGGAGGAGAAATAAAAAAGGAGGAACGTTTTTCTTCTGCCTGCCAGGCAACGTTAGGCCCAGGGGACCATGCAAGAGCCATTGGCAGGTTAGGAATCCTCCAGCCCCAAAGGTTCAACGTACTTGGTCCTGAAGTCGTCAGCAGCCAGCTTGGCATTGTCGATCTGCACCACCAGCCTGGCGTTCTCAGACTTGGCACACAGAATCTGAAAAAGTGGTTGCAGCATGAGGTCCAGTTGCACTCAGCAAAGTTGTACTCTTCAGACAGCCCGCAGACACTGGGCCCCCACACAAACCACCCCTCACCTTCTGCTGCAGCTCCTCGATGGTGCGGAAGTAGGACTGGTAGCTGGGGCACAGCAAGGGCTCCTGCTGCTGGCTCCGCTCCTGGATGCGCCTCTCCAGCTCCGCATTCTCCCGCTCCAGCTCCCGCACCTTCTCCAGGTAGCTGGCCAGGCGGTCATTGAGGAACTGCATGGTCTCCTTCTCGCTGCCATTGAAGGAGCCCTCGCAGAACCAGTTGCAGTTGCCCACGTTGGCGGGGATGTTGCAGGCCCCGGGCAGGGTGAAGCCGTGGCAGCTGGGGGGCACGCAGGGCCGGGAGGAGCAGCTGGTGCGGCAGCTGAGGGCGGGCAGGCTGCAGCTGTAGGGCATGGTGCTGGTGGGGGTTGGCGGCAGAGCAAAGAGCTGCTGGAGGTAGACGAGGGTGAGGTTTGAGTCTCTGCTTCCTCTGTGGTCCTTTTATACCCTTAATAGTGGGTGAGGGCTTGGCAAATAGTATAATTTCCTTTCTTAATGCTTCAGCTAATTTTTCTTCAAAATATGCGAGTTACATGCTTCTAAAGAGTCCCCCCTCATCTCATAAAATTATTCCATTCAGCTTGGGTCACACCAGGTTCTTCCTGAGTGCTCGTGGCTGATGAAATCAGAGTGTCATCAGATGGCTTCAAAGGAGGCAGAATCATCACCACCCCAAAGACCCACCCCATTACTCAGAGGAGAGGACTGCTGGGGACACAGGGTGGGGTCACATCGGGATCAGAGATTCTTCTCCCATGACAATCTGCCACCAAACTCCCTGGAAAGACAGCCTTGTGTGGACATTCCCCCAGGTATTCCTCTCCTCCCAAATCTACCCACGCCTCAGCCTTCAGTTCCCCTCATCCTTTGAACAGAAATTCACCTGTATTCACCACAAGACCCCTGAGCTTTGCTATTGGTTGGGGGTTGAGAAATTTGCCAACGTGTAGGGAGGTTGAGAACAACTGCATTTTTGTGGGTGGGGAATGAGAAGGTAGGCTGGAAACTGACTGGACAGGAAGAGTAGAGAGGGAGGATTGGCCATGGGCAGCCTGCAAGTTGTCCATGGCATGGTCCTCACCGTGGGGCTATTGGGAGATGGTGCACCCAAAGTGATGGATTCGGAGTTCCAGGGAAACCTGCTTCCAGCTCGGGTCTGCATGGGCCCCACCAGGCCCCTTCACCTGGGTATCTGCGGTTGCTCTTGTGCCACAGTGGCAGAGCTGAACAGCTTTTAACAGAGATGGCAGGGACTAGAAAGCCTGAAAGAGTTACTCTCTGGACCTACAGAGAAAAATGTCGCCATTATGCACCAAAGGGACGGTCTCTCTAAAAATGCAAAAGGGAAGAAATATCTAGAAGAAATATTATGCTCCCCCCAAAGAGTGGGCGTTTGAGGAAGCAGTGTTAAAAGGCACATGTGAAGCATAATATTTCAGACTCACCAAGAAAGGTGCATGGGAATGAGGTGTTAAGAGCTATCTGTGATGACCTTAACACAGAAGTCTCTGGAAATGTCTCTCACCTGATATGGGTCTGGCTGTGCTGCCCGAGACATTCCCGGTGCACAGGGCTGATGGGGCTGCAGGTTGACTCTCCTGTCCCTAAGAAGGGGACCCTGTCTGCCTTCACTACCTCTGGGATCCATGATCCTTCGACTCTTCCATACCCAAGGAACCTCTCTGTTACCCCTAATATTCCTCACCCTCCTTTCCCTGTCACCCTGTCTTTGTTCTATAGGAAAACAAATTCACAGGTCAAAAAGTCTCCAAAGGATACATGCATTCACCAATATAAGTCTTTTAAAGAAGAATTTGCCCAGATTTCAAAGACCATGTTTGAGAATGGAAAAGCAACCTTTGATTTTTACTTAGTTGAGACTCCCCTTTTTCTCTCAGTCTAAGCTAAAAATCTATGAATGTTGCCTGCCTTTTCAAGACACCATTCTTGGTGTCTGTGTTAGTCAGCTTTGTGTTATTATACCAAAATACTCAAGATAATCAACTTCTAAAGAGAAAAGTTTTATCGTGCCTCAAAATGGTGGAGTTTCCACCCCATGATCAATGGTCGTTCAGAGCCTGTGGTGAGGTCCACACAGCAAGCATATACAGAGCAACACTGCTTATATCATGAACCAGGGAGAAAAGCGAGGAAAGAGAAATAGGCCAGAGCCCCATAATCCTCTTCAAGGGCACACCCCCAGTGACCTAAAGACCTCACACCAGCACCACTCATAGACATTCCAATGCTTCCCAATAGCGTTGGCCCTGGGGACCCAGCCTTTAACACGTGGGACTTCAAAACCACAGTGCAGCATTGGCACTGACTTTTTTTATTGCTTTACTATGACTCATATTTATTTCCACTCTAATCTTTCCTCTTTTCTTCCTTCTGCTGACTTTACGCTCAGTTTGCTCTCTTTCCAGTTCCAGGAGGTATAGACTGTTCGAGATCTTCCTTTTTTTCCTAATGCAGGTGTTTATTGCTATACATTTCCCTCTTAGTTCTGCATTACCTGCATCCTGTAAGTGTTGGTGGGTTGTGCTATCATCTTCATTGGTCTCAACATATTTACCAGTTTCTCTTTTGATATTTCTTTGACCCACTGGTGATTCGAGGGTGTGTTGTTTTATTCGCATGTGTTTGTGAATTTTCCAGCTTTTTTTCTGCTGTTAATTTCTAGTTTCATTCCACTGTGACTGGAGATTACACTTGATGTGATTTCAAATGTCTTAAATTTCTTAGCACTTATTCTGTAACCTAACCCATGATCTCGGCTGGGAAATGCCCTGGATACACTAGAGAAGAATGTGTATTCTACTCCTAGTAGGTCAACTGTTCTATAAGTATGTCTCATAATTCTATTTGTTCTACAGTCGAGAACCACTGGATCCTTATAGGATTTTTCTATCTGAATGTCTGATCCAATACTGAAGGTGATATCATTAGGTCCCTTAATATTATTGTACTTTCATCTATTTCTCCCTAGTTTTGTCATGCTTTCTTTATATTTTAGTTCTCTGATATCGGATACACATACACTTATAATTGTTATTCTTCCTGGTAAATTTTTCATCACTTACAATGTTGTTTCTTGTAGCAAATCTTTTACTTAATATCTACCCATCTGATATAGTCACCCTGCTGTCTTTTGATTCCCATTTGCACAGACAGCCCTTTTTCTGCCCCATCACTTTCAGTCTGTATTTGTCCATCCCTCCAGCAGCCCCCAGAAAAGATGGACCATTGACCACAAGGTCTGACTCTTCCTTTCCTCGGGGGGAACTTGTGATCTGGGGATTTTCACCAAGTCTTGTTTTCCTCATCTTTTAAATGAAAGTAATAATAATACTGCCTACCTTGTCCTTTGTTTATGAAAGTTAAATAAGAGATTGTTCGTGAACATGATTAGGGGGGTGTTAATTATTTCTGGAAACTTCATCTTTCCTATTTTTGACTGAAATAGTTCAAATGAAGAGTTTGGTGAAAACTCCACTTTGTGAAGCAGATGCTCAGACACAGTGCCCCTGTGAGCCCAGTGGTGCTCAAATGTCACTCACCTCTGAAGTATTACAAGCACAGAACACTGTTTATGAATTGATCAACAAAAATGCAAATGTGAACTTTAGTTTGCTGGCTGGAATGGGAAGTTTGCAGATGACCACTATCGCTATCTACTCTGCTGAGTTCCTGACCTTATGGGTTTGGTGATCTCCTCTGGGGTGGTTCTCAAAGAGGCCGAATTCTCTCAGTGGAGCAGTATTAACACCAAGGCCGGTTTCCTGGCACTGGCATTGCAATGGGTGCTATTCGCCCTCTGGGAATCCTTCAGCTTTATAGCTCCATGCAAACCTTCCTAGCAATGGCAATGGTGCTATTGTTGGTGTCACAGACCATGATGGTGGTGATGATGATGTGGATTATGCTGCTGCTACCATTTCGTGAACACTTATCGTATGCCAAACGAGGTCCCAGTCAAAAATACTCAAAAGATTTGGCTCATTTCTTGATAGAGCCAGCAACCATGGAAAGTTGACCTGTGATTCTCATTTTACAGCTAAAGGAACCTACTGAGGAAAGCTCAGAATTTGCCTAGGATATAGCCAACTCAGTGGTGCTAGAATCTGCACCACACAGTATTGCCCTCCTAAACTGAAGCGATTAAACATCACGCAAAAAAATTCACACGGAGTCGTCTCTGATTTTGTGAGAGGTGGGAAATCTTGGATTCAGTGCTGCTCATGGCCCTCACTTTATAGTTTCTCTTTCTGATCTCCTCTAGGGCCCTCTTCTCCATGTGTTCCACACTCCACACTCCATCAGTCCTCCAAAGACCTCGCTGCCCCTGCTTGGATCACCCAGCTCCTCTCTGTGGGACTTCCCAACACCGAGACCAAATTGTACCTGTATACTTCTCTCCACAGGAGAACAGCCATCCTTTCACATAATCAATCGATTGATGTGTCTCGGTTAGAGATTAACTTGCCTTTTCTGAGCATCCACACAGAGGAAAACATGCAATCACATGACCGAAGGGACTTCCAGCCTGGAAGAAAGCCTCCCTGTCTAACCCTGGATGTTTCATCCTGTAATGTTTCCTTCAAAACTAAGCTGTTTCCTAGAAGCAAAGAATGCCAAAGCTAGGAGGACCTGAATCTATGGAGGAGAAAACCGAGACCCAGGCACTGAGGCGGGAAGGTAATAAGGACTGACAGATTGCTTTCTGGTCAGATGGTCCACCTGACGGCTACGCACTGACTGCTCATCCCAATCGCCATCCCAGGGTGTTCAGATTCCGTTATTGTCACTGTGTGTCTGAAATAAAGAATCTGAGGCTGGGAGGAAATGCCTCTTGTCCGAAATGGCCTGAGTAGCCTCAATCACCTGGCCCACCTTCGTGTGGTGAGTAAGGGAGACCTGAGCTAGACCAGAGTGTGACAAACCACAGAACTGGGTGGAAATGCAGAAGAGAGGTCGCCCACTGAGAAGACGCACCAACGCCGCCTGCACAGAGCTTTATCCGGTAACCTGGAGGTTAAGCATGGCAAAGCCGCTAGGCTCGTCCCAGGCTTGACTCCTGGGGGTGACGGGATGGGCTTTCATAAAGCAGAACATCGAGCATCGCGCCACAGCCCTGCTGCTCCTCCAAGGCTGCTGTCAGCAGCTGCAGGCCCCAAAGACCTCAGATGACGGCTTTAATCCCAGATATAAGAACCAAAGAGTCCAGGTACAATCTCAGCCCTCTAGAGGCTGAGACAGGAGGATCACTCTAGAGTTCATGCTAGTGTGGGCTCTATTGTGAGTTCAAGGCCAGCCTGAATTACAGAGCAAAATGCTGTCTCAAAAGGAAAAAAATAAAAGAATGAAAAAGTACCTTTGTTCTATCCTATAGCAAATACCAGATTCATTAGGAAACAGGAAGTCAAAGACTCAGAAAAAAAATATTCAGGAGGTAAGTTGGGGTTCGGGGCAAATGTCCAAGTATGATATGCACATGGACAAAGAATCCAGACCAGGTGGCTCAGGAGCCAATAAAACAGGTCACCAAAGAGCATCAGAGATGCCACACAACTGGGAGACCAGGGGCCAAATCAGAAGATAAACCTAGGACCAGAGACCATCAAACAATGCTGACGAGAGCAGGCAGTCTTGTTGCAAGGCTGGGTTTAAAGAAGAAAGAAATGATAGTGTGAAAAACAACAGGACAGTACATAAATGATAGACAGATAGATACGACCATACCTTTTAACCCTTAAGAAATTTAGCTATGAGAGGCCAGGTGTGGTGACACAGCCTGTAATCCCAGCACTTGGAAGGCTGAGGCAGAAGGGTCACTGTGAGTTTGAAGCCAGCCTAGGCTACATAATGAGTTCAAGGCCAGCCTGCACTACACAGTGAGACCCTGCCTCAAAAAAAAAAAAAAAAAAGAAAGAAAGAAATTTAGCTCTGAGTAAATCAGTGATAATCAAAACTTTTAATAATCCTCATAAAACTATCTGATTTACAAGTGCTTCCATAAACACAACATCCTGTGCTCCTCTTGGCAGTTACATAAGGTGGGTAGAGAAGAGATGGTTTTCTCCCTCTTTGGGGAACTGAAGCTCACAGAAGTCACGCGTCTTGTCCAAGGATCCAGCACTCAGTTCTGACTGGAGCCCAGGCTCTGTGAAGTGGGTCTCAGTCCAGCTTGTTAGAAGTGCAGCCCCTGGGCAGCTTCCTATACCCCCAGTGCTGGACTGAAGCTCAGAGCGATTACTCAGACCAGCTGACAGCAGCCTCAGGCCGCAGCATCTTGCTAAGTCCCCTGGGGGACTCCAAAGCCCAGCCAAGGCTGAGACGATGAGCAGACAGCACCCTAGGAAACAAGCTTGAAGGCCACAAGGCAGTGTGTCAGGGGGTGTAGAAGACATACAATTTACAAATCAAAGCACAGCTGTGAAGACTAGGATTTCTTTGTGTATTTCAAAAACACGGAAGAATTTACAGATACAACAAGTTTTGCCCGGGGCCAGAATTTCCCTTTATTTCAGATACTATCTCTGTCCAAAGCCATATGTAGAGCTTTCTGCTTCAACAAGGTCTGCATCTTCTTACTACCCAGGCTCCAAGCTGACTAGATTATGGGACTGTTGGGAAGGTAACTGGCACCTGGGGCACCTTATGCGTCAGTGGGTCAATTCACTGATGTTCACGGCCCCTGCGCTGTTAGGAGGTGAGGGCAACCTGGGGCCGTGCCTGTGGGGGGTGGACCTCTCACCCTGGGCTCTGCTTCCTGGTCACTGGAAGTGAGTGTCTTTCCCCTACTGCACCCTCCCGCCATGCTGTCTGCCTTGGGTCCAGCCAACCAGGGACTGAACCCTGTGAAACTGTGAACCAAAGTAAACCTCTCCCTTAAGCTGTGAGGGCCAGACATTTCGTCCCAACAATACGAAAACTGGCCAGTGCACCATTCAAAGAGAAACCTTATGAATAAAGCAGGTCATCAAGTTAGGTAATTAAAAACAGACTCCAATGATTATGATTCATAATTCACATTAAAGCCAGTTCCTGTAGAGGCTTGCCAAAAATTAGTTAGGAAGACAGATTTGAAGAATGTCACTGACCTGGGTATATTCGTTCTGCTCTGATTTTTTTTTTTTTTTTTTTTTTGTCTTTTCAAGGCAGGGTATTTCAGGCTGGCTTTGAGCTCACTTTGTAGCCCAGACTGGTCTTGAACTCACAATGATCCTCCTGCCTTAGCCTCCTGAGTGCTGGGATTAAAGGCATGTATCACCATGCTCAGCTTCTTCTCTGACTTTTTAAAAAATCATTGTTCATGCTTTATGGTGATATCTAATATACAACTACCCCTTAAATTCAGATCCCTGAATTGCTAATATCTAAATGTGATTTGAGCAGGTTTCCAAAGCTCAGTGTTTTCACTGTAAAATGGGCTCATGTCTAGATGTGTTATAAACATTAAGGTGAGAGCCCACTTCTTTGCCTGACCTATAGTAGTTGTCCAATAAGTGAGTGCTGTATTAACTTCTTATTATTGCTGTCAAAAGTTGCTACAGTTAGTAACTTAAAGCAAGTCAAGTTCATTACTTAATCTGTAGGACAAAAGCCCAAAATGGGTCTAAAATCAGAGTTTTATACAGTGTTGAAATGAACACCTCATATTGTGTTTCTATTTGTTAGCAATGTAAAATACAAAGAGGAATTAAGAAAATATTAATTTATAATAGTATCAAAAAAAGTAAAATACTTAGGAATAAATCTAGCCAAGGTGGCAAAAGACTTGTATACTCAAAACTACAAAATATACATGAAAGAAATTAAAGAAGACATAAATACATGAAAAGACAACACATGTTCATGAATTAAAATTACTATTTTTAAGATGACTACCTAAAACAATCTGCAGATTCAATACAATCTCTATCAAAATCCTAGTAGTATTATTTCAGAAATAGAAATATGCATCCTAAGGTTTCTAAAGGGTCTCAGGGAGGCCCCTCCAAAGACAAATCATCTTTAAAAAGAAAAATATATTTGGAGAACACATAGTTCTAATTTTAAGGTACAAAGCTATATTCATCAAAAATGTGTGGCTGGAATAAAGGCAGACTTCAGATCAATAGAATAGAATTGAGAGCTCAGAAATGAATCCTCACTTTCATGACCGAATAGTTTCTGTCCAGGTGCCAAGACGACTCCACAAGGAAAGGACAGTCTTGTCAACAAACAGTGCTGAGAAAACGAGTTCATTCCTTCCAACCAAGGAGTGAAGTCACCATACGCTACATGCACTTACCTTACACTATATACAAAAATTAAATGAAAAAGCATCAGAGGCCTAAAAGTAAGAGCTAAAACTATAAAAGTCCTAGAAGAAAATAGACAAAAACCTTCATGACACTGGAAGTCATAAAATTTCTTGCCAATGACACCAAAGCCAAGGCATCAAAAGAAAAAAATAAATAAATCAAATGAAGCAAATCAAAATTTAAAACTTTTTCTGCATTACAGGACCCTATTGAGAGAGTAAAAAAAAGGAAACTCACACAGCCAAAGAAAATATTGACAAATCGCATAGCTGATGGGGATGAATGGACAGAATTTATCAAGAACTCCCGCAACAACAACTGCAAAAACGGACAAAGGACTCGAACAGACATTTCTCCAAAGAAGATGCATAAACAGCCAGAGAGCCACATGAAAACACACTCAACATCATTCCTCAACCCAGCCCATGCCAATCAAAACCCAGAGAGACACCACTTCAACCCGCTGAGATGGTTTTCATGGGAACATGAACGAACTGGAAATAAGTGTCAGCAAGAGTGTGGAGAATTAGAACTCTGCGCATCTCCGTTAGGACTCTCATGTGGTGGAAAATGTATGGTTTCCATTCACCTGACTGCTCTAGCTCACAGGAGGGGCATCAACGCGGGCCCCAGAGGTTTCAGGAAGCCCACACTGATCGCTTGTGTGGGTCTTTGTTAAAGAGACCGATGCCATCGGCCCCCAGAGCTTGGCCTTTCTGCACTCAGATTTTCTTCCAGCACTAACCCAGATGTTCACAGTGCCAGGGCAACTGTGCCTGGTAGTAGCCCTGCCTGGGATAAGTTTAATCCCTTTTAACAACTTGGAAATCACCTGCAGTCGGAAAGCGCCTTCA
>RJWM01021268.1:0-13418 GCA_004363535.1 Dasyprocta punctata | reverse complement strand
ATTCCTGCGGTGAGGAGCACATTGCAACAAATGAATCCAGTGAGAAGAGCACCGATTGCCAGGAAAAGTGCATTTATTAGGAAGTTGCAAGGGAGGGCTGCGGCACTTCAGAGAGCTGGGCAAGCAGAGAAATAGACCCCATAAAGGAAAGGGCAGGCAGGGAAGGGTCTGCAGCAGGTGGGGTGACTGGGGGCTTCTGGGAGCTTTGCTGGCAACCACACAGGGGCTGCTCCAGCTGTTCAAGTTGTGTTTTCAGGCTGCCTTTGCCGAAGGGCCCCAGTCAGCTCCGGAGCACCAGGCCCTGCGTCCTTGCGGCTTTGGTGTCCCTGGGTCCTAGCGCACGAAGGAATTGCAGGGCCCACAGCGGGGGCGAGGGACACAAGGTGTGCAAGGGGCAGGGGGCGGACAGGGGGTGCAGGGATTGGCGACGCAGGGCCCAATGGACCTGCCGCACGCATTGGTTGTGGCGCAGGGGTTACAGGGCAGCCTGCAGAAGAAGAAGGATACAGAAAGGTGAGTGGGGGGAACGTGGATCCTAAGCCACAGAGACCCTAAAAGTGGGATGCTTGCTGGGAGTCAGCCTGGCCTAGGACAGGGACAGCCCCACGCTCCATGTGCAAAACGTGCCCATGGGGCCAGACAGACACTCTGCAGCACTGGCTTCTGCCCACCACCAGCTGGTGACCTGGGGCAAGTTACCTTCTCAACCCCTATTTTCCTTAGCTGCAGGGGAGGAGAGGACAGGGCCAGCCTGCCAGGTGCTAGTCATGAGGCCAGGTGAAGGCATGTGTAGGAGTGGACCCTGCCTTGAATGACCAGTGCAGCCATCCAGGGTCAGTGTGTATGTCAAATGATTCTTGCTGTCAAACGACTTGGTGTATTTAGTGCTGGGCCTGTGTGCCTCCTGGGCTCTGCCCGGGCAGGACTGCTGGGAAGGCATGACTTCCTTTCCAAGGCATGTAGCCCTGCAGGTCCAGCTGAACCTCACGCCCACGTGAGGGGCCTCAGAAGTCATCGCCAAAGCCCCACTCACTTGCAGTCCTCGCTCTCCAGCAGTCCCCGGTACGTGTTGATCTCGCCCTCCAGCCGCGCCCGCACGTCCAGCAGCACCTGGTACTCCTGGTTCTGCCGCTCCAGGTCACACCGGATCTCCGCCAGCTGCGACTCTACGCTACTGATCAGGCCCTGCAGTTGCGCCAGCTGTGAGCTGTAGCGGGCCTCGCTCTCGTTCAGTGTGTTCTCCAGGGAGTTTCTCTGTGGGGAAAAGGAGGATGTCAGGGGCTGCTCTGTCCAAGGGCCCTCCAGGGGCCCCAGAGAAGTCCCGGCTTGCAGACCCAAGGGAGCGCAAGGCCCAAGGGGAGACAGGGCCTCCCCAGCCAGCCCTGAAGGCCCTGGCAGAGCTGCCCTGCACGCACCAGGTTGTGCTGGGCCTGTAGCTCAATCTCCAGGGCATTGACTGTGCGTCTCAGCTCGATGATCTCTGCCTGGTAGGACTGCAGCTGCTCCGAGCTCGACACCACCTGCTTGTTCAGCTCCTCGGTCTGCAACAGCCAAGGAGGCGGGGACGCGGGATCAGGCACTGCCTCCAGGGCCCCGGGGAGCCAGAAAGCCATGTGCCAGGGGCTCAGCTGCCCACCTGCGTGGTGAACCACTCCTCCACCTCCCTGCGGTTGGTCTCCACCACGGCCTCGTAGGTGCTCCTGACTTCGTTGAGCACACGGTTGAGGTCCACAGAGGGCGCAGCGTCTACCTCCACGTTGAGGCGGTCCCCAAGCTGGCAGCGCAGGGTGTTGACTTCCTATGGAGGCATCAATGCCAGGGTTACCACCCTGAGTGAGGAATGGACCCTTGGAAAGACAATCCTTGGAGCGGACCTCACATTCTTCAGCCCTGATTTTTTTGGCTTTTGGGGGAAGACATGGCTTTCCGCAGCCCTAAAGCAGCCATGCTGGGACCCTCTCTACAACTCCATGACAACTGCTACCAGTGCGGGTGCCTTGGTAACCAAGGATGCTTGGATTCTGAGTGAATGACAGGTCCTTCCGGGAATGTGTATGTCTGTCTGCTCTCTCTCCACATCTTCTGTCATTCCAAGGTTTTGGTGTTTTTAAAGGAAATGCATGAAGACATCCTTGGCCTCAAGCTACATTTTGCTACTCTACATCCTCAAAGTTACCCTTGATGTGCCTCAGGTGACTTCTTCACTCATTTCCGGTCTCACCTCCTCGTGGTTCCTCTTGAGACACAGCAGCTCCTCCTTCAGCGACTCTACCTGCGCCTCCAGGTCAGACTTGCACAGGGTCAGCTCGTCCAGGATCCTGCGCAGGCCGTTGATGTCCGACTCCACCAGCTGCCTCAGGGACAGCTCGCTCTCATACCTACACAAAGTCAGAGTTAAAGCAGAGACTAACGCTGTTCAAGACGCTCCAGGCTGATCCTTGAGGACCCACTTGCCTTGTCCCCCTGCTGTCTGCAGGGAGCAGACCCGAGAGACAGATGCTCTGTCAAGACCCAGTATTGGCCCACAAATAAGTAGACTGATTTCAGTGCCTGTCTATTGCTGATTCCTTCGCTTTGCCCCCCTCAGTGCTCCACAGGACCCCGCCCGCACACCCGGTAGACCGATGAGTTTTCAGTAAAGCTTGCACATCTCTCTTCATGCCAGAGATAACAAAGGGAAAGGACACTGGCGCAGACCCCACAGAACTCACTTGGTCCTGAAGTCGTCGGCAGCCAGCTTGGCGTTGTCGATCTGCACCACCAGCCGGGCGTTCTCAGCCTTGTTGCACAGGATCTAGGGAGGAAGATGTTGCTTAGTGAAATGGAAAAGAAATGTGAGACCATCAACTTCTTTTAAATGAAGTGAAAGAGGAAGGCGGTAATGCTGAGAGCCCAGAAGCAGGGTCCCCTTCTGCATCCAGGGTGAGCATCAGTGTGCCGCCACCCTAGCGGAGGGATGACGGCCAGGCCTCACCTTCTGCTGCAGCTCCTCAATGGTGCGGAAGTAGGACTGGTAGCTGGGGCACAGCAAGGGCTCCTGCTGCTGGCTCCGCTCCTGGATGCGCCTCTCCAGCTCCGAGTTCTCCCGCTCCAGCTCCCGCACCTTCTCCAGGTAGCTGGCCAGGCGGTCGTTGAGGAACTGCATGGTCTCCTTCTCACTGCCATTGAAGGAGCCCTCGCAGAACCAGTTGCAGTTGCCCACGTTGGCGGGGATGTTGCAGGCCCCGGGCAGGGTGAAGCCGTGGCAGCTGGGGGGCACGCAGGGCCGGGAGGAGCAGCTGGTGCGGCAGCTGAGGGCGGGCAGGCTGCAGCTGTAGGGCATGGTGCTGAGGATGTGAGGTGCCTGGCTGAAGACAGATCCAAGTTCTCCAAGTCAGTGCTGTGGGGCTCCTTCTCCGGCCAGCATTTATACTCCTTCCCCAAGGGTGTGGACACGGTGTGTGATGTCCTTTTTCTTTGTACTTCTTCACAGGTTTCCAGACACCCTGTCCTTCAGTCTGTTATTTGCTTTCAGAAGAGTCCCTGCTCCCATAAAATTCTTTACTTGGGCTTCTTGCTAAGTCAGGACTCTTGTGTGGGCAATACACCCATGAAATCAGAGTTCTGTGGGAGACCTTCAAAAAGGCCAAGCCGTCCAGCCCTTGGTAATTAGGTGTTGATCCATCTGATGCCATTCTTTATATCATGTAATCCTGCAGACCCATAATCACACCTGTGTCCTGGCCCACCTGGTATTTCTTGGGCGAGACAGAAACTGAGTTGAGGAAGAAGTGACATTTAGTTTCAATGCTCAACTCTCTTCCCCTCCGCTTCAACATGATGCTGTCTCAATGGGGTAGTATCCCTGGCCGGAGAGGAAAGATGGAGTTGAATGGTGAGCATCGATGTGGGCCATGGGTGAAGAGGCTGGAAGACTGCCTGTGTGTGTGTTAGGGCCCCCTGCTATCACTTTGCCACAGAGAACTTTAAAAATATAGACTGAGCATCAATTTGAGAACAGAAAAATTTCTGGAAGAACAGAGAGTTTTTGAAAAAGAGCTGAAAAGCACAAGCTGAGAAATCCGTATCAGTGCATTTAAAGCATCCAGGAGAAGTGTCCGGAGGCCAACGCGGAATAAGGAAGCACTCGTCACTCTTTCCCACTGGGTACCCATCTCCGCCCGGCGGTGAGTGGGACCATCGGGAAGTCCAGAGAGAGCCCAAAGGAGCCTGCACGGGGCTGACATCGTTTGACCTTAAAACATCACACAAATTGATGTGATCTGTGTAATACACCCATGCCAGGTTCAACGTTCACAGTTGCTTTTAAGTTTGCAGTTAAACCTTCTAGCATTTTCTCCAGCCCTCGCAGTGAAATGGATGCATCAGGACGATGCTCTGTGGTCAGTGCTGGGCACCCCAGCCCCAGCCCCACCACTTCACATGCACTGCTTTCAGAACCAAAAACATGAAGCTCTGTATCACTGTCATTGTACCACTGAATCCAAGAAAAGAGATGGACCAGGAGAAGAGGTGCTGAGCTGTCACCAGCGGGGGACTTTGCAAGGCAAGCTGGGGTTGATTTGGGAGGTGAGGAGAGGCAGATCTGAGGCACAGGTGGCCCAAGTCGGGAATGTATAAAAGCTGCGTAATTACAGGCCCCGCTGGGTACCACCTGTGCCTCCACGGCGGCTTGGGCTCCCGCCAGGGCTGCCACCTCCTGGTGACTGATGGGCTTCCTTCTCCCAGGAGCTTTCATGGTTGTATTCCTGCGGCCTCAGCCTGCACCCCAGATAAAAGGTCCTGCACCCGCCCTGTGCGAGGCCGTGATCGCCGCTTATTACAATGCCATTCAAATGAGAAGCCCCAGCACACTACAAAGGAGCCCTGGACTTGTAATAAAATCAAATTTTCTTTGTTTTCCTCCAACACAAGGAAAGGGGAGACATAGGCAGGCCTGGAGGGAGGTGCCGCCAGGATTCTCCAGTCGACAGATACAAGACCAGGCAGCAGCAGGCAGCGGGGAGCTCCTGTCTCCTCATCCACCCACCAGAGATGAATGGGGGTGCGGCTGCATCCAGCACGGAGCGCTCCCTCGTGGGGACCTGCAAGGCCCCTGCTCCCTTCCAGCAAGGAGCAGCTCCCTCAGCCCATCTTCATCTCTGCGTCTCCTCCAACCACCGTGGTCCTCTCCACCCACTGGCCAGGGTGGCCTCGTGGGAGCTTTAGATCAGACGCTAAGTCTGAGACGACTCAAGCATCTGTCGATCGGGAAAGCAAAAACAGGACATTGGACAAAGCAGGGAGACTGGAGCCCTGGAGAAAAGCTGGGGCGCAGGAGAGATGTGCTCCAGGAGAGAGGAGGACAGAAGAGAAGCAAGGAAGAAACATGAATGGGATCCGATGAAGCCAGCCCAGAGGGGCTGACCTGGAGAGCAGAGCTGAGAAGCCACCAAAACAGCTGAGCTGATGACGGCAGGGCCTGCAGGGTCCTGGGACCGTAAAAGGACCTGACGCATGAGTGACCCCTGCCCTGTGACACAGCTGGCCCCCGTGGAGAGGAAATGGCACACGCATTCAGGTGGAGGCTGCAGAAGACTGGCTGGTGAGTACGCATGGGCTGCCATCACTTGGGGCTGATTCTGGCCTCTTTCTGGGGGTTTCTAAAAATCAACAGAGTGAGGAGATTTGCTGAGTTAATGGGGGACATGGGACTCCAGGACAGTAAGGTCCCCAGGACCACACACAGGGCAGGAGTAGACGTCGTGTACTTTCACAATTTCTGTATTGGAATGTTTGCAAGTTTGATTCATTCCAGAGAAATCGAGCCATCCATGGGCTGTCAAATGTGCACTTCTTTATCAGGTTCAGAGTGGACCAGGGCACATGGATGAGCACCTTTTCCATGCTGGGCACCTACCTGAAACTGAAGGATCCTAGTTCTCTGAAGGACTATCCACTAATGATTAGCCAACAGAGTCTCAAATTTATATGAGAAGTAGCCAAAGAGCAAGGAGGTGAGCTGCTTAAAAGGTGTGAGATGGACATTTGGAAATACATTTGTTTTTAATGCAATTACAAAATTACAAAATCCCACCTATGCCGCTAAGGGCAGTAGTCCTTGGCGGAAGGCCTGCTGTGTGTCTGACACGGCCCCGGGGCAGAGGACATGGCGGGGAGGGGACACGGCACACCCCAGTCCTCGGGGAGCTCTCGGATCTGTCGAGCAGACAAACATAGTGCAGTTTAACCAGGCTCTCAATGCCCGAAATTTCCTTCCTTGTGCTCCCCACCCAGGCTTCTTCCCAAACTCCTCCTGCCCCCAGCCCCACTCCGGCCTCTGCTGGGGAACAAGGGATAACGTCACGTGACCATACCCCCCACTTCTGAAAGAGCTTCACCTGCACCCCATCCCTCCGATGACTCGATGACTCACAGCTAGGGCTCAGCGATGTGACCCCAGTGAAATCCTAGCACCCGAGAATCTCCCCCAGGCAGCCCCCGGTTAGCAGTTACCTGGAACTTTGGTTCTTGTTGCTCCGGGGACCACAGGCTGGGCGGTAGCATGGCTGGGTATCAGCCCCTGGTACATTTTTGTGAGGCGCAAAGGTGGTTGGCAGGCTCATGGGAGAAACCCTGGCAGGGACGTGGCAGGGGCGGAGGAGGGGAGACTGCAATGTCAAGCAAGCCCGTTGGAAAGAGGAAATGGAACGGGAAAGCGGAGGAGCAGACGGAGACAGAGGCAGCCCGTGCACCTGCCAGGAGCAGAGAGACCTAGCTGTACCACCACCACCGGGGGTAGCTCCCGGGGTGGGCGCTCAGGAGGCTACTGTGCACCCCCAAAGCACCTGGCGGAGGTGGTCTGAGGCCACGGGAAAAAGAAGAAGGGAGACAGGGAAGGCTGGGCATGGTAACCAGAACAAAGGGAAGCCTCTGCCGAGGGCAGCTGCAGGGAGGCCACCGGCCAGCAGCCCAGCCGGAAATGCTGCGCATGGGTGGAGGGGAACCTGCAGGATGGGGGGCACCCAGAAGATGGCCCAGGAAGGGCCCAGGCTTGGAGTGGGGGCACCGTAACACCCACCCCAGCGTCCGAGAGGGGCTGCGTGTGAAGTTCCGTCAGACAGTCCTTCTCCAAGGCAGCCGGGTCAGGGGACGAGCAACGGGCTGGGCACACAGGGATGCGGGGTGGCAAGCAGCTGGGGCCCTGGGAGGGCATCCCGTCTCCCTGAGTCGGGGCTCCTCCCTCTGCATGGTGGGGCTGGCTCTGCCTCTCTTTGGGGTATTTGAGTCTCACGCTTGGTACGTGGCAGAACAGCGAGCACTCTAAGGTAGTCAGATGGTTCCTCTTTTCTTCCTCAGATGACACAGTGGTGTTTTTGTTTGTTTGTTTGTTTTACAAAGAATCTACAAAAGCAATAAAACAGACAAGCAGGTCTAGCAAGATCATGGTACAAGGTCACAAAGCCATATACAGAAATCTAGTGTTGGCCTATATACAAGCAATGAACAATTCAAAAGTAAAATTGTAAAGTCGCAAGTTTCAACATCACAAAAAAGCTTAAAGTAACATTACTGTATAAATCTACCAAAATACATTCATTATCTGTATCCTAAAAACTAAAAACTGGCCAAAACTACTCAGATACAACCTAAATAAGTGAAGAGAGACTACATATGTGAATTAGACAAATACCAAAACATTTATTCTCCCAAAACTTATCTATAGATTCACTTCAATATCTATCAAAATCTCAGCAAATTCTTTTTTTTTTTGACTATCTTAACTATTTTTATATACATCAACATATAGTTTTTCCTTCAGTTTGTCACACAAGTACAACAATATGATAGTTACATATGTGTGACTTATTTACTTCACTGATAAGTATATTCTCAAGGTGCATCCATTTAAGTATGAAGGTGTCAAGCTTATCGTTCTTTATAGGTGAGTAGTACTCCATTATATAGAAATACCACATCTTCTTTGTCCATTCCCCAGTTGATGGGCATTTAGGTTGTTTCCAAGATCTAGCTATTATGGACTGGGCAGCTATGAACACAGATGCACATATGTCGCTGTGGTATGATGTTTTTAATTCTTTTGGGAAGATACCCAGCAGGGGAATAGCTGGGTCAAATGGAACCAACAATCCTAGCTTTTTGAGGAATCTCCACAGACTTCCACAGTAGTTGTACCAGCCTGCATTCCCACCAACAGTGGAGAAGGGCTCCTTTTTGCCCACAGCCCCTGCAGCATTTGTTACTGGTTGACTTAATACTAGCCATTCTTTCTGGGGTGAGGTGGAATCTCAGTATTGTTTTCATTTGTATCTCTCGAATGACCTGTGCTGTTGAACATTTCTTCACGTATTTATTTGCTGTTTGTATTTCTTCATCTGAAAAGTGTGTGTTCATCTCAGGTGCCCATTTTTGGATTGGGTCTTTAAATCTAGAGGACTGAGTCTTTTGAGTTCTTTATACACTTTTGGTAGTAATCCTTTGTCTGAGGGACAGCTAGCAAACATGTTCTCCCACCTTGTGGGTTGTCTCTTCACTCCACTGATGGTTTCTTTTGCTGTGCAAAAGCTTTTCAGTAGAATGAGATCCTATTTGTTGATTCTTTGTGATAGTTGCTGTGCAGTCTGGCTTTTATTCATAAAGTCTTTGCCTACACAAATGTCTTCAAGAGTTTTACTGACTCTATCTTCCAGGAAACTTAATGTTTCTGTTTTAATGTTGAGATCTTTAGTCCATTCAGATTTTAACTTAGTACATGGTGAAAGATAGGGGTCCAGTTTTAATCTTCAGCATGTGGAAAGCCAGTTTTTCCAACACCAGACACAGTGGTTTTGTTAGTGGTGGAGGTGAGTGAAGCTTCTCTGATGATTCCCCGAGGTTCTGGTTGACAGTGACTCTAGAGTAACACGGTAGAACTCTCCTGGCTCGGTCCACCCACGGTGACATGAATTCCTGAAAGTGATTCTTGTGATGCAATCATTCCAGCTTCCTTCAAGGAAAGGAGCCCAAACAGTGGGGTGATTGTGACCATGTCACCCCGCCAACAACTCCGTGAGACTCAGCTTCTGTGACGCAGTGGTTCAGGGCACGGTTGCCAGACAAAACCACACAACCCTAAAAATCCTGGCTTCCCCACCCAGGAGCTGCGTGGCCTTGAGTGTGCGCCTTGAGTGTGTTCCCAAGCCCCCCAGCCCTGATGCTTCGCCTACAGAAGTGGGGGGAGAGCGATGGCTCTGGGGACTGCCTTCGGCATGAACCGGTTCCCTGTGCTTAGCTTGGTGCCGGCTGCGGGGAGAAGCTCACCATCTCACAGCAGTGATGATGGGCGTGGTGACAGTCATGATGCGGGTCACACCCACCCTAAGTGTGCTAATCGCCTGTGCCCAGCACCTCTTCCCCCTTAACACACCCAGAGTCTGCACGCCTCGCCTCGTCTTCCCATTAGAACCACAGAGAAACCACGGTCAACTTCCCCGGGGGGCCCTGCTCCCCCGGGATCCCAGGAGCACCCGTCTATCCAAGGGTGACCTGCCCACTCTCTCTCTCCCTGAAGGGGGAAGGACCCTGCTTGCCTACTCTGTCGTGGTGCAAGAATAAGTGGGTTTATTTTGTTAGGCGGCTTTGAACGAGCTGGATGAGGGGAGACACAAGCACAGGGGTAGGCGGCTGGGCCAGGTGCTAACTTAAGACTGATCCCCATCATTCTGTTTCTACTGACATCTGCTCTGGGGTCACCTGTGCCCAACACTCCACCACCTGGGAGCAAAGACGGGGCAGAGAGGAGGGTGGGCGCAGCACCCTCTGATCCTTCTCACCGGATATCCGGGTGATCCTAGGCAAATCAGCACTGCCCAGAGGGATAGTGTCCCACACCAAGATGGGGACAGAACTAGGTTCTCACTGAGGCGCCTCCCTCCGGTCACACCTGTACCAGTGCCTGGCGCCAGGGTGGGCTCCATGCAGCAAGTGCTGTGCCCTTGTAAAGCTCTCGGCAAGCTGCCAGGACCCAGGCGCTCCCTGAGCAAAGAGGGGAGGCAAAACCAGCTCCTAGGTCTGCTCTGTGTCTCCGTTTCCACACATGTGGTTTCACAAGTGAATGAGACCCAGACGGCTGGGAGTCCCGCAGTGGGGTGGGAGCGCTGGCTCCTACCGTGGCAGCCTGTGCGTGAGGCTGGGTGCCCTCCTCAGCTGCCCCACCAGAGGGCCGGAAAGCCAAAGCTCAAACGTCTCCCAGGATGGGGACCTCACTGCTCCCCACCCTCAGCCGCTGTGATGGTAAATACTAGAGCTGCGCTGGGCTCAGCCAGAGCTGTCTGCACTCAGAGCTTCTGGCCTGCAAGTGCCAACCAAGGAACAAGCTTCCGACCTAGTTCAGAGAGACTAGAGTTCAAGTCTTGACCCGGCCCTGACTGAGGATTGTGCTGTTACATCTAGATGACCCCCTAAGAGTTCCCAGGCTCATGGGCAGAACTTTTGGAAGGCGATGGAATTCTGGGGCTCACAGCTGCCTTGCTAGTAAGGGGCAGGGCCTGGTGGGAAGAGAGGGTCTCTGGGGGCGGGGCCTGGTGGGAAGAGGGGGACTCTGGGGGTGGGGCCTGGAAGGGTTCATCTCCCTCCCTGGCTCCTCCCTGCTCTCTCCTCTCCCTGGCCACCATGAGGGGAGCAGTTCTTCTCCACCAGGCCCCTGAGCCATGCTGCCCTGGCCTGGAGCCAACTGACCATGGACTGAAATATGAGCCCGCTGGGGACCATGAATTCACAATGGCTAATCTTGCGTACTTCCCTAAGGGACAAATGGAGGCTTGGGATTATCAGTATCACTCTTTTGAGATTTCCTATTAATTCTTTAGGGATGGGCCATCCTCTCATACCCACTAAGACTTAACTAAAACCACTAAGATTAAAAGCACCTCAGGGCAAGATCCTTCTTTGCATAAGATCATCTCCACCCTCCTCAGTCATCCCAGGATTACCCACTGCCTGCTGAGTTATCGACCTCTGAATCTTCCTCTAGCCCCTCCTATCACCATATGCACCCAATACTTAGTGGCTGGCTCGGGGGTCTTGGTCGCTGCCCATCCTGAGGCATTGACCTCCCAGTCCCTTGCATGCATTACTAAATTTGTCTCTTTTTCTTATTTCATCCTTTTGCCGTACCCCTCATACAGGCAGCTGGGGTCTTGGCCAGGTCCTCAGTATGAACCAAAATAAATATCTCCACCTTATTTCTGGGTGTTCGATTTTCATCATAAAGAAATGATAACTGTTTGAGCGGATAGATATTTACCTACATTTAAACCTTATATAATATTTATACATATATAATTCAATAATTATATGTATTGAAACATCAGATGTTACACATAAATATGTAAAATTTTCGGTTTTTGGTTTTTATTTTTATCAGTACATGTTCACAGTCCATAATGACTCCATTCATCGTGAAGAGTTCACGTGGTATCTCACACCTACTGACCCCGTGGACATCCCCGTCTCCTCCCTTCCTTATGTCCTCCCTATACCTCTTAGTTCCCTCCCATTTGCAAAATATCTATCTCCATGTCTCCTATAGTATTTCTTTTATTTTGAACTAAAACTTAGAGTTTGGATTGTCATGTAAGAGAAACTGCCATATCTAAGCTTGCATGTCTGACTTATTTCACCTCACATTTTGGGCTCAAGGTGCATCCATTTTCCAACAAGTGACTCAAATATGTCGTTCTTTATAGCAGAGTACTGTAGCACTGCATTGTTTATAAATATTACATTTTATTCATTCATGTGTCAAAGGACATCAAGCCTGCTTCCCAGGTTTAGCTATTACAAGTTATGGAGCTATAAACATAGTTATGCATGAATCACTGTAACGTGATGTCTTTAACACCATGAGAAGGATACCTACAAAGGGATTTGCTGCATCAAATGGAACTTCTATACTACAAGTCCCCGATTTACGAGCATTCATGTTGTGAATTTTCACAGGTGTACTGGGTAATACTCACTTTGTCAGCTGACAAACCCAGCTTTCGCACAATTCTCCCAGAGTAGATCTCAATCGGAAGTTGAAGGCTGACTGTATTTAGCTTTCTGAGGAATGTCCACACTGATTTCCCTAGCGGTTGTACTGGTTTCCATTCCCACCAGCAGTGTAGAAGGGTTCCTATTTCCCCGCAGCCTCGCCAGCATTTGTTATTATTTGTTTCTTGGTGATGGCCGTTCTTTCTGAAGATAGAATCCCAGCGTGGTTTTAATTTACATTTCTCTAATGGCCAGTTATAGTGAACATTGTTTCATGTATTGACCATCTGTACTTCTTCTTCTGAGAAGTGACCATTCATTTCAGTTGTCCATTTTCTGATTGGGTCTTTTATTGGGGATCCTAATCTTTTTTATCATCAGTTTTTGGGGCTATTAGGTTCCTGTGCATGGCTCATCTTTATTCTACTGATTTCCCTTTCCTGTCCTCCTCATCCCTCACCCTTTGTCCCTTGAACCACTTCCTATCACAAGCGATCCATCCCTCACCCCCTTCTACTATCCTTTATTGTCCTCTCTATACTTTGCCTCACTCCAATGACAGTTACCATACAGTATTTAAGCTTGTGTGTCTGGTTTACTTCACTCAGCATTATATTTTCCAGGTGCATCCATCTTCCTAACCCTATCTATATCACTGTAACTTTGTAACAGAACATAAAATCTGGAATTTTGATCCCTCCTAATTATTGCCCAGGATTGCTTTTGCTGTTCTGGGTCTTTTCTGGTTTCACATGAATTTTAGGATGTTTTCTCTTGTGCTGTGAGGAGCGCTCTTGGTATGTGGATTGAGACTGTGTTAAATCTGCACATCAGTTTTGGGAATGTGGCCATCTTGACTACATTGGTGCTGCCTATCCAGGAGCAGGGCCTAGCTTTGCATGTTCTGATGTCCTCTTTGATCTTTTTCACAGTACTAAGGTTTTCCTGGTAGTTATATTTCACTTCTTTAGGTTAATTCCTAAAGAGTATTTCATTTTTCTTGACACTATTGTGCATGGTACTGTTTTCTTTATTTCTTTCTCATTGAGTTCATTATCAATATCGAGGAGTACTACTGATTTTTGTATACTGATTTTTGAATCCTGCTGCAATGTTAACTTTGGTTACAAATTCTAGGAGTCTTTTGATGGAATTTTTGAGTCTTCCATGTAGTAGATCAATGTTGTCTGCAGATACTGATAATTTGACTTCTTCCTTTCCTATACATTTCACCATTTTTTTCCCCTCTGGCTTAATTTCTCTGACTAATATTTCAAGTACTTAAACAGGAATGGTGATAGTGGACATTCTTTTCTTCTTTCTGATTTTAGGGGAAAAGCTTTCAGCTTCTCCCTGTTGAATAGGATGTTGGCAATATGTTTTCCACAAGTGGCTCTTATAAG
>RJWM01021267.1:0-35676 GCA_004363535.1 Dasyprocta punctata | reverse complement strand
TGCTGTGCTGCTGAGCTATATTCCCCAGCACCTGTTTATATTTATTCCTTGTGTACATTTGGTAAATTTTTAAGAGCCTTCCTCTACACATAGGATTATTACATATTTGTAATTATATAATATATTATATTTTGAGTATTTTCCAGTAATATCATTCTTCAATAATATGATTTTCAGACTATACAATGATCTGGTTACTTGCATTATTTCTATTATATTTTGCTCTTTTCATGAGCCCACAAAGCGAACCATAGTTTTTAGACCAATTTAATTTTATACCCTGTTTGAAAAACATCCCAGCATCATTAAGTTGGCATCATTGTTGCTTAAAAGTACAATTATATACGAAACAAGCAAGTGGATCCTACTGAATTTTATGCACATAATTAGAAAAAAAATTACTCATATTCTAGTAGAAGTTTTAACAACTTTAAAAGTTGAGAGTACCATTTATTCAACTCCATCTTTCTTCATGCTGCTATATATATATTTCCTTTCTTTTTCATTATTGAAGAGTGTTTTATTGCATAGTACAATTTATTTATGTATCTCATTGCATATTTGAGTTGTCTCCAATTTTGGTTATTATTAATAAAGCTGTCTTAAACATCCTATAACAAACCTTTTTTGCACGTGTACTTTTTCATTTCTCTGAGATAGATTCTAGGAATGTAATTTGCATGGTCATATGATAAGCATATGTTTGATTTTATAAGAAACTGACCAACAGTTTTCTAAAGTGGTTATTAAACATTACAATCTCACTTAGATGTAATATATATTGACCTAGGTGTCAGTGTGTATGTATATAATATATACAATGTACAATTTGTGTGTAGTATGTACTATACCATATGTGTAATTATTGCATATGATTATGTTGTTTACAAATGATTAAAATGCTATGATGTAATATGTATGTATGTATATATATATATATATATATATATATATATATATATGGGCACTGAGTAATATGTTATCAATATCAATATTTTTAGTTATTTTCTATTACCATATTTTTACTCTTTGAATACTAGTCCTAGCATACTTTAAAACTGATATATGCCTTGAAAATTAAAATTGAAAAAAATTAAACAAATCCAAACTTTATATTGGTTTGGCTTAAGTGGCAGCACCTTTCCAATGAAGTTTTATGTTACTTTCGTCACTTTATGTTTTACTCAGTAAGACTTTCCTGTCTCTCCATGGCACAGGAAAAGCACTGGAAAAATCAAAGTGTATCTTAATTCTAATCCTGTTTCTTTGTCTACCCAGCTTTTGATTTGTATGTGACTTATAAGATTCTGCTTCTTCATTGTTGAGCGAGTACAGTGACAAAACTCCTCACCCTTAGCACCGAGGGTTATAGGGTGAGAGAGTCCCTTCTGCTCTAAGATACACGCCTCTCCTTAAACATAGTTACTTTCACCTCTAAAACGTTTTAAGTTGCTTAGTAATTTTTAATTAACTTCATTATTTTGTTACAAAAAGATGAAGTGGATGTTTAACAGCCTTGTAGCAAAATCACATCCTAAGTAAAAAAATACACAAATAACTGAGTGGAATCATACATAATTTTGAAGTTTTGGTTTCCGAGTTGCAATGTGAAACAAGTTCCAAAGTGATTACAGTCTTGGTGATGTAACCTCAAAAGACTTAGCTCTGTGTACCTCTTGCCTTTTTGAAACTTCTGAACAACATCTCTTTTAGGCTTAATATTTTTATAAGAGATTAAAGGTATTTCTCTTTTCAGTTGCTTGAAACTTGTAAGACCTGTGTATGTGTTGCAATATGTTCATCAGTGCATACAGAAAAAGTCAAGTTTTTTGATATTTGACTTCTATACTTTTTTTAAGATCTAAAACTATTGCTACAAATAATCTGTATAAAACTCTTGGGGGATTTTATAATAGCTCTTATGCCTTCTCTTACATTTCTTGTGAACTTCTGTATTTCTTGTTGAAGGCTAAGGGCATTGAGAAGATGATATGCAAGTACAAATTTTCCTGAAACTAATAGCCTTATGTATTATTATTAAACTAGAAGCAGATAGTGATTAAAGGATTGACAAAAAAACCTAATTGTTACATTTGCTTAGACAGAAGGAAAAATACTTTATGCTTTTTAGTACCAGGAATCGAACTCACAACCTTGTGTTTGCTAGGCAGGCACTTAGGCCTGGTCTGGGAAAATACTGTATAAAGTAGTCTTAGGTTGGAGATAACTCAGTGGTAGAGCATTTGCCTAATGATTGTCAGGTATTGGGTTCAATCCCAGTTTGACATTGATTTTTTTCTTATAAATGATATAAACCAGAATGTAATCATTCTATTGTTTACACTTGCTCTATGTACTATGTCAGTCCAGGAGATTATCTATTCTATATTTTTATATTTAAATTTTATTAGTTTTATTATACTTAATATATAAAGGTGTTGTAATAACATGAGAGGATGCTAGCGTGGTATCTACTGAACTACTTGGAGTATTTATATGAACTGTATAAAATTACAGCCTATATATTTTATAGTATATGCCTCTAGTACTAAGACCCCCTCTCAAATGTTACATTGATGTGGGAATATTTTCTAAAGCTAATGTATTTCCAGGGAAAGAAAATTCACATTCTTGCAAAGTATACTTATTTAATTTTGATAATATCTACTGTGTTTAATAACATCCTCAAAATGACACAAAAGAGGCATAAAGTCTTACTTATATTTTCAAATTTCCTACCATCTGTTTGAGAAGATGAGGGTAACACAGGTGGAAGACATTGAAAATAGCCAAACGCAGGTGTAACCAGATGTTGCATCTTCTGGTAAAACATCCAGCATAGTGAGAATTTAAAAGGTGGAGGCACACGTGAGCCAGAGGTAGGAGGCATCCACAAGGAGATGGGTTTGGGCAGGCGCGAAAGAAGACTTTCTGTACTGGAAGAAAGATCAGAAAGGCAGAAATTGATAAGGTGAATGCAATAGGAAATATTAAGAATATAAACTTAAAACATGTTTTAATGTTGGCAGAAAGAGGAAAATCAAGTTGCACAGTTAGAATACCGGCTAATTGGGGTTCCTGGAATATATACTGAAATGAACTTTCAACCCTAAGAGATTCCTAAACCAATGGGAATTTCCAAGTCAAGTAGAATTTTGGGGGAATCAGCAAATCTAAGACTTAATAAGTGGTCTACCACAAAGTATAGTATCTACTTTCTATGGGCAGCTTGGTTGAAAATATTCCTGTTGGTGCCCATGTTTTAACAGTGCATATGAACTCTTGTCTTTTCTAAAAAGCCTCCCCCATAGCAATATTGATGTGGTGTTATATCTCATTTCTGTGCATGTGAAGTTACTATATTTGCTAAGTGAGATGATTCGGAGTTAGCCATACCAACAACGCTTTATCCAAAATGATATATAATGTATTAAATCATAATAAACTGGAAAATGTATATACTGTGCTAAAAAGCTCCTAAGCTTCAGAATGGTCAATTTATTAAATGTCCAAAAAGAATATGATATAGAAAGATATATGGTATCAAAAAATCAAGGTGAGTTTTCCCTTATTCTTATTTATTTTATTTTATTATTTTCAGTGTATGCATTGGTAACTAACTGGAGACAGAGCCAAACAACCCCAATTAATTCAGCACTGCTTGCCACAATTGGCACCCCCTGCTGAGAAGAGATGAGCTCTGAGCTAAGCAAAAGGTCTGAATTGGCTCTTCATAGCTAGAAAGATGTTCCTCCCCAAATGAGCATTACTGACATTCCCTGCAGTGCATTTTGGGGGAAGCTAACAGTGCAGCTCGTTGGTATCAGACTCAGCTAGTCAATAAAGAACAATGTGCCCCTCTGCAGCTAAATTTATGAAGATTCTGGTCATCACAAATTTGAAATTTGTGTATATGTTTGTGTGGGTACTCATGTGTGCACATGTGTGTTTATATATGCATTGTTTTTAAAATGCTGATTCTGGCCAATAAATTCCATGAATCGTCAGTTTTGCTCTTGTATCTTCAGTCTTGCTCATTCTTAAAGTTGGCTCTCAAAGGCATGCATTTTGCTGTTCACTTGTGTTAAAGTCTATTCAGCTTGCCTTTGCAGCTCTTAAGGCCTTTCTTTCTCTAACCCTAGGCAGTTCATTGTCAACTATTTAGGAACCAAACCTGGAAGGAATTTTCAAAAACTCAACTTGAGTACTATTCAAATTTCTTAATGAGAAGCTGATAAATTAGTAGAACTGGCTCCCATTTGAAGATAGACAGCTCACTTTATTTCTACTGTCCTATACTAATACTGTGTTGAAATACATAATAGAAGCAGAATTTCCATTAATAATCATGATCCAATAGATTGCTTTTTGTTAGGAAATTCCATCAGCTTTTCCTGTTTTTCTTTCTTTCTTTCTTTTTTTCTTTTTTTTTTTTTTTTTTTGAAAATGTACCTTGTTCATTAGCATGAATGTTTGTAAGTTTTAGAGAAGTTTCAGGGTAAATTGGTTTTTTATTGAAAAATGAAGATTTTTTCTTCTAATAAATTCTGTTACCACTTCATGCTTTCGGTACTCTTAAGAATTATTGTATATCTAGGAAGGGTTAGAATTTAACTGAAATTACTTTCAGTATTATAAAATGGAGCATTCCCTTTTCCAGTTCCTACAATTGAAGGTCAGATTGGATGCTTCCTAGGCTCTTCTGTAGCCCTCCAGGCAACGTATGTTATTAAACCACAGTCAGTCACCAGGGAGAGGAGAAAGCATGTGGGAAATTAGGGTTCCTAGGCAGAGAGAAGTTGGTAAATCTATAAAACTGTGGATAATCTCTCTCTTGAGCCAACACTCTGTACTTTAAATTATCCCTGTTAACCAAAATAAACTTAAGGAACCAGTCAATGCAAAATGTGCTTTGAAATATTTTGCTCAGTTGTGGTCAGGAGGTCTGTCTTACATTTTGAAAACAAATCTTTTCTCTTGGCACTCAGTGCTATATATTGATTTTTTTGGCCAAAGGGATCAATGAAGTGACAGTTGCAGCCTAAAAATGATTGGGCCAGAAAATATAGTAATGGTGGGCTAACCTTGAAAGGCTCAGCTTTGTGATGTTTATCTGGACCTCTTGCCATCTCAAAATTGGGAGGGAATCCTTTGAGAGCTGCTTTTAGTAAAGATTCTGTTGACACATACTTCATGTCAGGTCAAAAATACCATAAGAGTATCACTTCCACTGTATCTTAGGTGAGGGGCACTAAACCCATGAAGGGCACCCTTAAAAAATAAAATTACATTGGCTGTATAATACAGAGAGGTGACACTGAGAGTTCTTAACTTCAGGTTCTGTGAAAAGAATCAAGCTACATTTCTTATTTTCAAACATGAATGTGGTCATCCAAAAGTTGCATTTCTTCTCCTTGTGGAAACATTCATTGCATATATTTTGTTAGCACCCACATTTATAGTAAGATTTTCACACTGTTTTATGCTTTAAGAACACTGACATGCTAATGTGTAGTAGATAGGCTACTAGATTCCAAGGAATAAAAGATAATGCTTGTCTTAATTACTTTTTGCTCTTTGCTGAGACAAAATACCTGATGCCCAAAATTAGGAAAGGAAAGGTTTATTCTTACAGTTTCTCAGGAGTTTCAGTCCATACATAGTTGGCTCCAAGTCAGCATGGTGTGGCGGGGCTGCCGTTCATGGCGGCTGCAAACTGCAAGTGCGCTGGTGAGCAAGAGAGCAGGCAGAAGTGCAGAAGAGGAAGACCCACATTCCCTTATGCTGTATCTCAGCTCCACCCCTGGGTGGGTGCAGCACTCACATCACCAATCCTGGTGCTACACAACAAATCAACAACAAGCGCCAGACTTAGCACCATCAAAAGTATATGAGGACTTGGGGGGACATAGGATATCACCCAATACATTCCACCCCTGGACCCCCAAGGACTCATGTACATCTTTAATATAAAAGACATTTATTCCATCTCCAAGAGTTGCCAAAGTCCTAACAGTTTCAGCATTGCTGAAAAGTCCAAGTCCCAAGTCTTCTCCGAGACCTATGGCAAGCTCTTAATTGTAACTGCCTGTACAAATGAAAACAAGGTTAAACACTTCCAACATATAAAGGCACAAGATAAACATAACCATTCCAAAAGTTACAAACAGGGGAATACAAAGCATTGGAACCAAAACAAGTCCAAAATCCAGCAGGGCAAACATTAAGTCCTGGAGTTCTCTGTTCAGCATCTGAAGCAATCTGGTTGCAAGCTCCAAAAGGCTTGAGTGACTCCACCCCTGCAGCACCTTCAGGGGTCTTAACTTCCACAGCTTTCCTTGGATGATCCATGTTCCTTGGCTTCACCCTTACATCTTTACACATTGCTCTCTGCAGGCAAGGCAGAAGCTGCCTTAGCCTTTTCTTGTACTTAAAACCAGCACCACATGGATGCTGCCAAGGTCCGCTGCAGGCTGGAACAGTAGCCAGGCTTTCCTCTCTCTTGGCTGTAGGGGTCGACTGCCTGGATTGCTGAGCTCTCTGAACCTGATTGTCAGGAACAACTTCTCTATGCCGCCATTCTGGAATCCGGTGTGGCTGAAGCCATTTTGGGACCTGGTGCAGCCATGACCCTTTTGAAATCTCCTATGGCCTTTGTCACCACTCCAGGACATGGCACTCTGCAGCTTTTTCCTTGGAGTAAACTCTTTCACTTTTGAAGGCCTGAGGCTGCAAAGAGTGGAGGCCCACTTCTTCCTGGGATGTGCCCAGGCCATCTTTTTTATTCCTTTGTTCTTTCTCAGCAATCAAGGTCTCAGCTAATTTTTACAGTCCACAGCTTTCTGGTCAAATTCACATTTTAAATCTCCATGCTGGGCTCCTTGCTCTTTATTCACAACATAAATCTGACTAAACACCCCCAACAATAGCCAGGCCACCATTTCAACACTAGGTTGCCTGGAAATTTCTCTCTGTAGAGTAATTAGTCCTTTGCCCTTAATTTCAGTCTCAGGCAAAGTCTCCAAGCATGGGTAGAACACAGACAAACTCTCTGCCAAGCTGTAACACACATCGTGTGGAGTCCAACAACCAATGCAGTCCTTCTTCCCAGGAGAAACCTCCTTAGCCTGGTCTTTACTGATAGGCTTCCTATTAGCCTTCTCGTCTCCTGCGCTCTGACCAGAATTCCCATACAGAATAGCCTAAGCTTTTCCAGCTCTATGCATGTAGCTGACATCTCTGCACCTTTGCAAACTCTTCCCGCAAGCCATTTCCAAAAGCTCTTGAACCACATGGTCAGGAATAGTCACAGCAATGACCCCACAACTCTGGTACCAAATTCTGTCTTTGTTACTTTTTGCTCATTGCCGAGAGAAAATACCTGATGCCCAAAATTAGGGAAGGAAAGGTTTATTCTTACAGTTTCTCAGGAGTTTCAGTCCATACTTAGTTGGCTCCAAGTTAGCATGGTGTGGTGGGGCTGCCGTTCATGGTGGATGCAAGCCTCAAGCATGCTGGTGAGCAAGAGAGTGGGCGGAGGCATGGAAGCATGGAAGAGGAAGATCCACCTTCCCTTACACTGTATCTCAGCTCCACCCCTGGGCTGGTGCAGCACTCACATCACCAATCCTGGCACTACACAACAAATCAATAACAAGCGCCAGACTTAGCCCCATCAAAAGTATATGAGGACTTAGGGGGACATAGTATATCACCCAATACAATGCTTTATACATAGATGCCTCTTGACTGTTCCATCCTGATAAACCCATCAGAAGTTGAGCATAGCACAAGCTGAGCAATGTGTTTAATGCACCTATTTTATTGAACCTCATAGTGTGGCAGTGTAGTCCACTGTAGAGAACAAGTTGTTTTCCCTTGTGTCCATGTGGCTCCCTGGGAGATGCTGTTATTGACAACTGACCAGCATCTTGTGAAAGTATCTTACTGCACATCACTGGCCTGGGTACAACTGGAAACTCAAAATACAAACTATAGCTGCTGCTAAATGTGCATTGCTGTCAAACCATCGTGAGGCCAAACCATTATTAATTAGATACCATCTACATAATCCCTTCCTTTAATATATCCTGCACTTCATCCTTGAGTGTTACATTGCATGCAATGTGTCCATCAAAACTATATAGATATATAATTTGTTATATATTATATATAATATATACGGAAAATGTGAGCTGTATATATTGCAAATAAATTATATATATATATGAAAAATGTGAGCAACTTGACAAAATATAAAAACAGCCCTCACACATACCCTTTGTATTAATAATGCTATCAAGAAAGAGTTTACATATTCATCACACTAGTCTTTTTTACTTGCTAAACTAGTAGACCTTGACACTTCATTAGATGGTACCCTTATGACATGAAGAAAATACTGCCTAGTGCACACACTAGCAAGTTACAGTTCATTATAGATACATTAATGTGTACATATATGGTCTGTATTTTATAGCATTGAAGATGCAGCAGAAAGGAAGGGGTTTTTGACACTAATATAGTTATTTAAAATAATCAAGCATGTACTTTGTACCATTGTTTTATAAAAGTACTTTTCTTATAAACAATATTTAACAGTATTTTTAAAAATCAGTTTGTTGATTAGTTTAAAAGAAACTCCACTCATAAGCTAAGCATCTCATTTCAAAATTTGGGAACTTTTGAGTATTGTTTACATATTTCATTGATATGAAAACCGAACACTTGAGACTACAAGTAGGAGAATGCCTTAGGCAATGAAGCATATCAAAATATAGTGCACAGAGAGACTTTTACTGCTCCTGCTATTTAAAGACCTATTTTCACGAGCTTATTAGCTACTAGTGATCCCGAAGGAGAAATACAATTAAAACTTAATCATACCAAAAGCTGGGATTCTTCTGATTCAGCGAACTTGTAATCTATTATATTTAGTAGTTTATTTGTAAGTGTCTGAACATCGAGAATGAGAATCATATAAATAGGCTTTGTGCTGTAGTGATACAACTCCTTTGAACCCACATCACAGGACTTTGTATTCTGTGGGCACTTCACTCCTTCATACACCTCCTCCATTCTCTTAATACTTCTCAGAGGTTCTAAGCTGTGGCATCTCTCTTTTCTTTTGTGAAAGCAGAATAGTTCCCTTTGCCCTTAACTATCATATTATACCATTCTCTAGATTTCAGATATGAAATCAAATCCTTATAAAAATAGATGATGCTGAGGAATTTGAGCCCACATTAGCAAGTCAAGAGTTTAGAGATATGTGCCAACCACACTCAGATGATCCTGTATTTGCCCAGAAGTTTGAGGTGAGCAGAGAGATTCTATTACTAAAAGTACAAAGAAAAAGATTCTGCTGTTTCATTTACAAATATTGATTCTCTTGCATATCCCCTAACCTACCCTCGATCCTCACCACTGCCTCCTGTTATAAGGTATTTTGAGAATCCTTAAAGCCATGTAAAACACTAAGAAGCAACAAGAGAAAGAGAGAGGATGCTTGTTATATTCCATGGAGAAGTGTTTTCCAATTTTCATTCAGGACTATTTCCTCTCTGTTACTGCAGAAGCAGCCTGATCATAGCGTATCAACCTGAAAGGAGACCTTGGGTTACCAGGGATTCTGTTGCTCTTGCCTCTGCTGCCTAAGGTATCATTCACGAGTTCCTTCTGAGAGGACACTGACTTCACTGTTTTTCTAGCCACTTGTTGCACAGAGGAGGTGCCCTTGTCAAGCAGAGAATCAAAGCCCTTCAGAAAGGAAGGAGCAAATTAAAATGGCTTGAGTGTCACCTGAAACTAGACTTTGATTCTCTCATGCTCTTTCTTCCTTTTGTATTTGTTTTTAGTGTAATGGTCTTAAGAATTGAATTTATCTCAGAATGAGGATATGTATGTGTTTCAATTTTGACTCAAATTGTAATTATTCTTGTTTATTTCCTATTTTTCTATGGGAAAGAATGAAGAACATGATACTAAATAATGTATATTTGCTCTACTAAATGGAAGTTTACCCATAATTTTGATTAATTATGTGAAGAAGACAGACCAAAAGTTATAACTATAAGAATGTAGAGAACTCGTAGATAAGATTACACAGATCACATTAACAGTGGCAAAAGGATATTATTAGTATTCATCTTTAGATAGGGTCTACCAGGAGCTCTCCTGAGAAATGATTTTATTAGATAGAATCTAGTACCACCATCTGCAAGAAAATTATCCTTCTTCCTCTCCTAATGTTTACTTCGCCCCTTTAACTTCTTTTTTATTCTTGTCATCAATGTCTGTTCTGTCCTGTGATTTCATGTTTGAAAACTCTTCAGCATGGGAAATTTTTTCATCAAACTTGAAGTAACTGGGACCAGTTGCTATAAATATGAGGTAGGAGGAACATTGTGAGTTCGAGGCTGGCTTGGGCTACAACGCGAGCACAAGGCCGGCCTGAGCTTCATAGTGCGACCCTGACTCAAAAAACCAGGGCCAGGAGTTTGGCTCAGTGGCTTAAGAGCCTGCCCTCGCAGGTGCGAGGTTGTGAGTTCGATCCCCGGTGCCACAAAAAAAAAAAAAAAAAAAAAAAAAGAAAAAAAAAGAAAATTATGGTAAACCTTTAAATTTTTTAAAATGTATAACACTAAATAATACGTTACCATAGTTCTCCTCACAGTAATTCCCCTCACTTAGAATATATTTGTCCCATGGCTCTTCCCACTTCCTGAAGAGTTCTAGAAGTCCACTTTCTTTAGGGTCTTCCTATGGTGTTATAAAAGTACAGTGAATAATACTGCTGAGTATCATCCAAAGTAAAAACAGGGAGCTAAAACCATTACTCATTGGAGCTGGCACCTTGCAACTTTTGGATCTTCCCTATAGTCAAATTGACCGTGAAATGTAAGTGAGTTCAAGACATGAGTTCAAGATATCAAGGCAATCACATCAATGCAGCTAAAGACAGTCAGGAAAGAGGATTCCACAACTGCTTCACAAAATGGCAAGAATCAAGGATTAAGTGTGTTTGAAGAGAGACATTAATGGTTATGTGTCTTTTAGCATAATAATTTTTTCAAAACTTCAGACATTCTTTCTTTTGGTTTTGTTTTGTTTTGTTTTTTTGTACCAGGGATCAAACTCACAACCTCACACCTGCCAGGCAGTCTCTTAGACCACTGAGCTAAATCCCCAACCCTCATATTTTTAATAATGAATCATAAGTAGTTTTTGTTTTCAAGAGTGGCAACAAAATCATCCAGCAATTTTAAAGCACTCCATGCTTTCCTTCCTGTATGTAAAAACAGTTAATCATCCCCCATTGAAGCAGAGACCATTTGTCTTGTCATATAGCCCTGGAATATGCCACCAAATTTGTTCTGAAATTTTGAAATAAGTGTACATCTCTATAACTTAAGTGCAGAAATCAAAGTTGTGCAACAGAACACATCTCCATCTTCTCCTTATGTGAACCTGAATTACTTACATGTGGTATACAGTCTTCTTGTAACTTAGGAGAATTCCCAGAAATAAAAAAAAAAAAAAATGATTTGAAGCTTTGTGGGACCTTTATTACTAGTAGTAAAAAATAAACTATATAATAAGATACATAAATACAGGTATAAGTATAAAGATAATTTGCATGGTAGAACACAGTTCACAGAAAAAAGAGAGAAAATAAGAATCAGATAAAGAGGACTGAGAATGTTGAGGAAAAAGGAAGGCTGATGTCTCTTTCCTTAACCAGAGAGCAGAATTTTTCTATTAAGAAGGTTCAGATGCCTTATTGTGTTATTGGCTAACCCTTTTCTTCTCTCATGTAAGGAGGTAGGCTACCCATGGGATGAATTTCACTGCTTTTATAGGTATGTATGACACTAGTTATAGTGCTCCTTTTCTACATGAGGTCATATCAGAATGACTTGCATTCTTTTTTCGTAGTTCAATCTTTCAGAGCAGGATCAAGGAGTATGCTTAGAGCTATGGAGTATAAAATGCGTCCTTGAACAAAACCACACTTAAATTTGAACAATGTACTTTCTTGTTATTTTCCCAGAGAGAGCAACAAAACAGAAAATACTTTGTGTAAAAGCTTTAATCATTGTTCTAAACAAAAATTTAAAAAAATATATATAGACCAGTGAGAGAGAACAAACAGCCCACAACAGCATGCATGACATCGGTTCCCCACCACTGAATTATAGACCAATAGCTCAGGCTGGTGTATGTTTATTCATTAACATTTGTATAGTGCTAATTATGTATAAGACAACAATATAAATGTTATTGTCTATATAAATCCATTTCATATCCAAAATATATTTTAGCATAGTTACTAGGGTCACCTGCATTGACAAGTCCGGTATTTATAGGAAAAACATTCTGGTTAAGCTATATGTCCATCATTTATTATATATACTATTTACTGTCTCTTGCTTAAAATGAGACTAGTTTCACCTTTGCTCACATGTACGTTAAAGGACAAAGTGAAATTTCTTGTTCAAATGGCTAACTCTTTGCTTGAATTGAATGTTATCTTCCAATACCTAATTCTCCTTATTCCTATAAGAAATATGCAAGTGACATGGTACACTTCCTTTTGCTACACCTCTAATTATATCCACTTCAAATTACCATGCCCATGATTTATTTCACCTTCTCTTACCAATGATCTGGAGAGCAATATTCTGATGAATAGCAAATATAAGCACAGCAGAGTACTATATTACAAATACTGTTCTAAAATAGTTATGTATTTAACTCATTTTAGTCTTCTTAATGGGCAGTACAATTTTCCCTCACATTGGGCATACAAAGAACCTCAGGCAAGGAGGAATTAGATTATTTGCCCAAGGCCTATGTGTTGTGAATGTGGAGCCAAGATTCAAATGGAGAGAGCTGGTTCCAAGAAATCGTACTCTTAAATCCTACATGGACCACTGAGTATATATTTATACCATTAAAAAGAGCTGATTTAAAATTAAAAATTTTTATTTTGGTGAGAATTTTAAGGTTTTTTTTATGGTTTCATATACTTGAGGGGGGGTATATATTCAAACAACATGAAGGCCAGGAATCAATGTCAGCCATTCAAAGAAAAATACCTTTTAATTGAGTAACTCTTCTCCCTATCCAAAATATTGGCTGTTGGTGTTTCTGTCTGGTATTACATTTGAACCTGTCATATTTCAAGAAATGCCTTATAATCACACAAGTTTACAGTGTTATAATCCTGCCAACATGCTAATTAACAAAATTTCAGCTCTGAAGCCACCTAACCTAAGTATAAATTATAAGCCTATATTTTGTGGGATTTTTTTATATTAAAGCAAAACCCATCTGGTTAAGTCATACATTTTTGTCAAACAAAAACAAAACAAAATCTTGATCTCAAGTATTTTTAACACACTATGAATGTGAAATTACACTAAACTGCTTCTAGAAAGAAATATAATTAAAACACTGAAAAACCGTTTAACTTTTAGTAATTGTAATCAGTGATACGTTTCTAGGAGTACATTCTTCCTACAAGCTGTTTAGAAAAGAATTGCACTGAGACCTACTCTTTTTCTGATTTCTCTTTGAACAGTACTGAAAAAAATACATATATATCCTCAGTTAGTGGAGGATGATCTCACCAAACCTTTCAGAAATGTAAAAGATTGTCAATATTTACTGAGTACGTAAATATTGAAAGTGTTTAAGTGATCATTTAGACATTATTCCTGAAAACTGAGTATTGGCAAGAATTTCATTCATTGTATCCTACATTTAATGAAATTCTGAAATTTAAAAGTGCAGCTTATCTTGGAAAAGTTGAGAAGAAACTGGTATTTTTTCTTTTGCTTCATTTTAACCACAAAGCATTCAGAGTGTTGACGTGTCAGAAACTTAGTCTCCATAAATATTAGAACCTAGATGTTATTTGAAAGATGCATCTAATCTGAAAGCATCAGTACTATCCAAAAACAAATTACTGTGAAAAAAATGATTGGTATCTTTAGCATTCTGATCATCCTTTCTTCCAGTATCTTTGCCCAGAGCTATGGGATTTAATACTCCAGCAAGAACTGTTTGAAATTTCTTGTAATCTCCATGCACTTTAGCATCTTCAGTTGTAAAGGCATCCTATTGACCTTGACATCAGATCTAACTATGGATCTGGTTTGTAGCAATAATCATAGCAGCTACTTTTTGAATGCCTGCTATTCTCTAGGAGCTACATTAAGCACTCCAAAGATGCCATATTAATTTATCTTTTGAGAAACTATAGAAAAAACTATTAATATCCCCATTTTATAAGTGAGGAAACTCAGAGATGGAAAAGTAAGTAACTTATTTAAGGTCACATGGCAAATGTCACCTCTGAATATAATTTTGACTCATTCAATTTCAAAAGCTCACTCTTAACCATGAAGTTATTTTGAATAAAATACTCTTAAAGCCATCAACAAGGCTTTATATTTGATGGTTTGTTTGTATAATGCCACTTAGTAAAATATATCTGAGAAATATTGTGAATTCTATTTCCAAAGCTTGAAATACAGAAATAAATTTGTATTCAATCAGGAAAAAAAATTTTTTTACATTATTAGAGTTTCCAGGAAGCAAGTATAGGTCTTTGATAATCTAGCTAGGGAGCTATATTTTAGCTATTATTTTCCCTTCAAAAGTTTATCATTTCTATGCTGGTATGACGTGAGCTATAGTATACAAGAGCATATATGAAAATAACAGCCTAAACTAGATATTGAATAAATATATTTCATTGTGAACAAGATTTATTGATTGATTGACCCCTAGTAGTAAGATAATATTATTGGATTCCTTGTGCCTCCCTTATAAATTGCCATAAATATGATGGCTTAAAACAACAGGAATTTATTCTATCACAGATCTGGAGGACAGAATTCTGAAATCTAGGTGTCAGCAAGAACACTCCCTCCAAAAACTCAAGGGGATTTTCCAGGGGAAAATTCTCCATGGATATCAGCTTCTGGTTGCTGTAAGGGTTTCTTACCTTAGGGCTGCATAGCTTCAATTTCACGTAGTCTTCTCCTTGGTATGTATTTTTCTCTTATTTATGTACATCTTATAGAGATAATTATCATTAGATTTAGAGCATCCTCTGAAAGATCGGACTGATTTCATCTTGAGATTCTTCCATAAAACATAAATATATCATTCTAGAGGATGATTTTTAGTTCAACAATAGATTTTTAGCCCGTTTTCATATGGAAAATGGCATATGAAATCATTCTAAATTTCTAGACTGTGGACTAGAACTTTAGGTAAGCCATTAACTGAAGTAAGAAACAGAAAACAGAAGTAGGGGAGAAACTGAAAGAAGACATAATACATTTTACTGAAGACCTTTGAGGGTGCTAGTGTTTAGTCTGAAGTTCAAGAAAGAGGTCAGGATCGGAAATACAAATTTTTGAAACATCTCCTCAAAGAAGATAAACTCCTAACACCTAGACTTAAGTTTAACTAAAAGAAGGGTATAAATAATTAAAGTTGGATGATAAAGAAGGCAGAGAGTACACAGGGCACACTTCCAGGTGGTAAAACATCAGAAAATGAACTACTGAGAGAGACTAGAAAAGAGCATTCAATTTGGAGAGATCAGAAATATTTTACTGTGCTAAGAATTTGGATAGTTCCAGAAGGGAATCCAGGAAACTTAACAGAAGAAAAGTGAATTCAGGAAGAAGCCAAAGGTAAACTGTCTATTTTTATATCAAAAGTCAGATCTGTGTCTTGCTAATAAAGGAAATTATGGTAAGGTTTTGCCTCTATTTTCTTTACTCCATATTTATTCATGTTAATTGTTGGAATAGATTTCATACTTTTAATTTATATCTAGCCTTTTATTTGTCTGTAAACATGTAGTCAGGGCTATAGCCTAATTTTACTGTATAACAAGCTGACCAGTATGATAAATATCTGTGGTTGTCACTGTTAGACCTGACCCACGGTCCCTGAAGACCAGAAGGTTCTGAGTGACTGATTTTCCTCTCCCTTTGTGCACATGAGAATAGTTAGTGATTCTGTCTATTAGACTAAGCAAGTAAACAAGCTTGTCCCTTTGGGCACAAAAATGACAGTGGCAATAGGCTCAAGTTTCTTCCTGTCATTTTTGTCAGCTTTTTTTCTTTCCAACTGTAGTTTGGTTTTGATGCAAACACAACCTGAATTTATAGCTTAACAAAAGTACTATCTGTATCACCCTTGCATATAAGCCTAGTATTGGCCAAGTTGTTCAAAACTTTTCTCATTATTACCTCCCAAAAGAGCCTTTGTGGACATATTCTATTCCAAATGTCTATTCATCCACTGGATTTTAATACCAAAGATACAGTATATTGTGTACAATTTATCTGCTGTGCTATCTGTAGAAAGGCAAACAATGTAGTATCAGAATTTTTTGCAACTTCCCCTTTTAAACTAATTTTTGCCTCCCATGGGTAGCATCATTCTGTTGAGAATGTATGAATTAAGCTCTAGGCGTTAAAGTTCATCTGAACACTTATAGTAATAAATGACTCTGTTACATGAGGAATGTACTTTTCCTTAAAATAGGGGCCATTTTATGTATAAAAGAGCATATTTTACTTGTCTTTCTCCTCTGTAAATTTGGGCATATTATTAATAAAGCTAAGGAGAATTTAACTGGATAGATACTTATTGCTGATGTTCAAGTTTTATAACTAGTACCTGTTTAACTTTAACCAGGTGCCACACTATGGTTGTCACCTCCTTAAGCACATACTTTGACTCAGTGAGTTGCTCCTGAATGATTCATGTAGGTAAATTATTGAACTTAGTACTAAGATAGGAAGCTCAAATATATTTCCATCTGTGAATACCAATTTTTACTATCTGGTCTATAATAATGGAGATGTATTTTAGACTATATTTTTAGTACATTAAACATTTACCCTTATTTTTTATCCCACAAACTTGATACTTCAAAAGCAGTCAATAAAAGAAAACTACATTTTTCAGGGGTTACCTAAGAATCGAAATCTTTGGAATTCTCCTTTCCAGACCTATCCAGTCTGCACAATCAATCCATCAGCAAGTGCCGTCCACTTTAATTTTAACCTACAAGCCGATTCTTGCCATGTCTCAACACCATCATAGCCCAAATCACAATTTTCTCCCGCTTTAATTACCACAGAGTTCTCTCAACTGTGTCCCTGATTTCATGTTTACTCTTAACAATCTGATTTCACAGCAACCAGAGACTCAGATAAAAATGGAATTCATTGCATGTCACCCGTCTCCTCCCATCCTCCAGTAAGTTCCATGTCATTCATTCCCATGTTCCTCTGAGGCCATGGGGACATGTTTTCCACCGCATCTTCACTTTTGTTTCTTTTCCTCCATCTACTCTGCTGAATGGACCTATTTTGCTAGTTTTTGGACAGTCTAAAACCATTCTTCTCTCAAGGTTTTTATATGATTGTTCATTTAATTTTGAATTTTTAAATGTATCTTTTAAGACTGACACTTAAAAATATACATATTTATAGGGTCCCATGTGATGATTTGATATATTTATTCTGTACATTGTGAAATGTTCAAATCAGGGTAAACATAGCTCCTCCAACAGTTATTATTCATTTATATTGAGAACATTAAAAATATTTTCTTCAAGCTATTTTGAAATGTACAGTACGTAATTGTTCTCTGCAATCACCTTACTGTTCAATAGCAGAGCAGAACACATTTCTCCTGTCCTTTCACTTTGATCTAGAATGCTCTTTCCTCCTAGAGCCTCATGGTTTGTTTCCACACCTTCTTCTTACTTGGGTCAAATATCTGCACAGTCATGAGATTTGCCCCAGCCATCACATTTAAGTAGCCAAAATACAAACCAAAGCTTTTTAGGGTCTCTCATCGACTCTGCTTTATTTTTCTCTCAATATTTACATCAAAATAGGTTAAATATTGATTCAATATTTGTCTATCACTACCCACAATGAAAGTCTCTCTGGGACAGAACTGTTATCTTCTGGTTCACTGATTTCTGTCTCATATCTGAAGAAGGTGCTCAAAAATGTTCTTTGAATGTGAAATTCCAATGAACTTTTCTCAAGCATCACATCTACTACTTATTTGCCAACAGTGAAATATTGTTTGCAGTGCACTTCAAAATCACTGTCACACAGTTCCGAGCGTTTGTCCCTCTCACAGTCCCTTTACTTTAACCTCCAGAAGCTGTTGCCAGGAGGCATATGGGAGTCAGAGGATGTGAGAGGGAGGAAGATAGACCATGAGACTGCGTTGCAGGAGCAGTGTTGTTTTATCACATATTTGATTTTAAGTTAGACAGGGAAACCTCAAAATATGTACAATGTTACCTCTTATAGACCAGTGTCCTGGATTAATGAAAAGAATGTTTTTATAATGAACCAAGTATTACTTGGTACATACATTTTATATCAAAGTGATCATTAATGATTATTTCATGAATAAACCTGTATTTTACCTGGTAGAATAAATTGCATCATGGGATAAGAATGTATTTTTGTAACTAGGGTTGTTTATTTTCTAGTTGCCTATAACTAAGTAGTTTTTCAAAATGTATACCATGAAGTGGTAAAGACACAGAAGAAAGAAGATATTTCATCTTCTTCTAATATTTACTTCTGATGCCTAAACATGTAGAATCTTCACCTGAACCTAGGATGTTTAGTTGTGTAGTTTACTAACAACCCAAGCATGTGAATTCTTCCCTTCTTTCTTAAGTATAGAATGTGATAATAAGTATACAGAAGAGCAATAGTTTTTATTGCTAGTACCATGAAATGAGTGTTGTAATTAAAACTTTCATGTTAAGAGGATTTCTCTTCCAAGTTAACTTTTTGTGTATAACGTGTGAAATCATGAGCCAACAGGTTGTATGTTAATTATATTTAGGAGTAAAATCAGAAAAATTTCAGGTGGCATTGCTTCTTCAAATATGTACCACAATGCAGTATGGATGGCCACACTCTCTGTACCTTGAGTTTTCTGTGGGTGTCAATAAATTCCCAAAAACATGCATAAGAATTCACTTTACTTCTGCAAAGTAAATAGAATGAAATAGGCAGGACAGCTTGCATTACTTTGAGAATTGATTGTTGCTGTATTTCCAGATTAAATGTCCGGATTAAACTTGCTTTCCCTTTACTTATGTTCATTATGATGTTTATTTTTCTGTTATTTTAATAATAAAATTTCTCAGTCAATTGTTTTACTTTTTGAAAAACAAAGATCAGACAGAAGGGTCTCTGAAAAAAAAAATTATTGTTTGTAAAAATTTGCCACAACAGATTTTAGACAAAAGTTGATTCTTAAAATATATGTCCTCTGAGAGAAATATTTTACCTAGAATTCAACAAATACACTCACTCTCAGGAAATTTAAACATGCTGAAGTATAGCCATGAGATGATATAAACATTTACATGGAAACATTAACATAGAAATTACTGCAATGATTTTCAAAACCCCAAGCAAGAAAATACAAAAATTAATTAGACTCACACTAAATATTTTCTATTGTTTTACATGCACATCTTATTTTGCTCAAAATAGATAATTTAATGTAGTAAATGTAGTGTTTTAATGTTAAGAGTCTGGGGGCTAAGAAACCTCAATTGCTTCTGTAACGATTGTTTTCATGTTGACAGCACAATGAAACCCCATACCAAAGAAATAAACAGCCTATTACTATAATTAATGTAATTAATTTTTAACACATTAAAGATTCAGAATAACTCATGAAAAATAGCACAAGAAAAGCATTTCCTTTCCTTTCCCCACACTTATATCCTATACTTCTGATTGTACCTTTATATTAAATTTAGAAAGATTAGATTGTCTTTTTAATGACCTCTTCAATGACCCCCAAAGTAGCTGATCTTGAAAACAAATAATAATTATCCAGTCTAGCATATTACAGGTGCATATTATTTTGGACAACCATCACTGTGCTTTACATTATCTATGCAGTGGAAAATATTGTTTTAATATATTAAAATGGAGATGTTTCAGTTTTAAGGTTTGTGCCTAAGAAAATATTCTTAATAAATTACGTACTAAATACTCTCTTTAAATATATGCAAGCTGTGTTTCTGCTAATCTTTTTCAGATAGTCTATCACAAACAGCAGGGCAGATAGTTATATATTTCTCAGTTTTAAGGCATTTTTATAAGCTACCTGTGGATTTTATTAGGAATTATCTTTGTTTAAACTTTATCTTAAGAAAAACTTGTCTTCATTCCTAGGTTATTAGGAAAGATTTCTATAGAAAGTTGAATGTGAGTGAAAAATGAATGTTTAATTCACAAATATAAAGATTTACTTCAAGTGTAAAACTAATGACAATATTCATAATTTAAAAGATTTAGAACTGTAGAACTAGTATTTTTAAAAAATACAAAATTAAGATAAATCATCTGCATTATATAATAAGAAAATTTAATCAATAAATGAAGGTAGTAGAATAGCATTTGGCTTTAACTTTCTTGAACTATATGTTAAGGTGGAATAATTTTCAAACAATATATATATTTCGCTGCAAGCATTAACAGATAATAATTTGTTCATATATACTGTAAGACACAGTATTGGGAAAAATACAGATCCAAAAAAATGACACTCCAACAAGCTTTTTAAAACAAATAGAATGTGGGATCCTAATGGGAACCACCTGGTGAATACGGGATGCAAATTAAAGGAATTCCTCCACACTTCTTCAGTCTTATCCATACTTCATACTGAGGGACATAGACAGTGACACATCTGAAGCCAATCTCTTTTTATCCTCTTGAACTGTCTGGACAGTGGCTCTAACTTCTAATCATTCTTAATATACTGATGATAGCAGAGATTATGGGTCCCCTGCCTAGTGGCAGCCTTGCCAAACTTGCCACACAAGAAATGTACTTTATCACTGAAGGAGCTGCCGCTGAGTAGCACAGACACCGTTCCAGAAACTGATACCCATGGCCCCCACAATGCAGATCGCTCTACAGCCTTTTACAGCTTGCTTTCTGCTGCAGTCTTCCTCAGACCCCTCAGCCTCAGCTGGGAGCCCTTGGAGTCTGAACATTCCCAGGGTTTCCTCTATTAATATCATCTAGTGGAACTGTTTGTTAGAATCTGCTATCTTTAAAGATCTATTTCATGCTAAAAGGCCTACTTCTAAACTAGTGTGAAATAATAGCCCATCAATGGGAACAGACTGCAAAATGGGTATTGGCAAAAATAATTTTCAAATGCAGATGTTTAAGTGAGATAAGTAATTGGTACTAGCCCATGTATTGCTCAAGCAATGGTGCACTGCACTGTAAGACAGAGGCTGTGTATGACAAGGTCAATCTACCAGTTACTAGAGGTCTGAATTTCCAAGTGACTGAATCACTTTCTGTAGCCTTAGGAATATATTTCTTTGTTTCAAATGTAGGATTCTGTATCAGGTGATATATTTAGTGGAACTTGTAATGTTTTTATAATCCCGTTTCCTCGTTTATGATTCTGTGTTCTTATAAGCGTTATCAAGCAATTGCTGTCCCCAGTGAATTAAAATCTCGTCATGAAAAGAATTACCACAATAAGAAATAAACTAGATCGCAAAAATAAATACCTAGGACAATAAAAATATCAATGTTAATTGACATGGAATTAGAGGAGACGTCGGAATCAGAGGAAATGTCAGCTGAGGAGGGAGGAAAGGATCCTAGGTAGGGAAACGGACATAAGAAAGTTTTAAAAAGAGAATATGAGGATTCTGATGAAAAAAGTTAGAACATAAATTAAGTGAAACTACTTAAAAATTTGATCAGGAAACCAAGGAGAAAAACTTCTTCAACACAAAGATAACAAAATGAAAATAATATTTAAGAAATAGAAGCTTGACTGTAGCTAAGGATATTCATTTAAAAAACATTATTGAGTAAACATTCGGTTTAGATGCACATGTGAACAAGTAGATTCCTGTTTCCCAACACTGTAAAGGCCCAGGACCCAAAAGTGGTAAAAGGTAGACACTATGAACCCTGTATTTTGAAGTGTCATTTAACCCACTCTGCGAGATAGGATCAGAGAAGACTTCAAGGAGATATGACTTTTGCTTTAAAACCAGAAAACTGGAATCCGCTAGGAGAGCTAGTATGGGTAGGATCGTTGGTGCTATGCTAAAGTTCCAAATATAATAAAAACTGAGGCAGGAAGGTAAACTTTAATTTTGTTAGGGAAGGAAGAGGAAGGAGACCATAAAGAATTAAGATGTGTTATGTGCATGTGCCAACTCCCCATGGTAGTGAGGTGCCACACTCCCCAGTGAGAAATGTTATTATTCTATACTGTATACGTATGCTATTACAAATAAAATGTTTGTTTAAAAAATTATGTGAACTCTTTAAAAATTAAAGATAAAATTACCTTAGTAAGGAACAATAGTCCATGGCAAATTGGTAGCAATAAGAAATGAAAGTAAAATACAAATATAAGAATTTTATTACAATAATGGCTACATACATAAATTCAAAGAACTCTATTATTAAAAATCTATTATTAAAAGTAGTCAAAAAATAAGTAATTCTCCATAACCTTGTTATTCAAATATGCCAATGAAATTCATGCAAATACTGTTTTCCTGCTGACTTTAATTTAACATAAACAGCAGAATGAAAGGGAGATTGTAAAATACTTGCCATGTTGGAGGTAGAGAAAAGTCTTTACAGTTTGGACCACTGACTGAATAGATTTTTACCAATATAATTTTCAAATTATTTTATCACCTCGTATCTGAAGTCATCTTTAGAATGCAGTTTACCAGAATTGGAAAACTCAGTTCAGTTTAGTATTTGTTTATCTCTTTGATAATCATTTGAATCAATTTCACATTTGCCATACTTTTAAGAACTAAGAAACACTAATCATTTCTCTATATATTATGTAACAAAGGTAAATGCCTCCCTTAAAATCTAAGTCTAAACACATCAGTAAAACCCCCTGTGTAATATGGATGTCATTGTTATCCATGCATTAAATGGGCACTGCCTAAATCTGGAAAAAGTTTAACTTGTGATTTAAAAAAAAAAGTTCATTTATGGACTTTTGCTGCAGTGAGTTCAAAAACAAAGAAGTTAATTTTAAAAGCTCATTATATTGAGTTAACAGTGAATTAAAAAACCAATGAAATTAATTTTAGAGCCATTTAATTTAGTTCAGGAAAGAGTGAGCCTCTTTTATTAACTTAATTATTTTGGAATTCACTGTTTTAAAGTCCAATAAATGTTATGTATTTTATTTCCAATTAACTTCATTGTGCTCTGAATCATATTTGCTTCCTCCACGCAGCTAAATCTCACCTCTCATTTTGTACCTAGGCAGACTATTCACGAATGGGTAGCATTCATTGTGTTAGACATCAGTGTATCACATCTCGAAAGGATAACAGAGGCAGCATTTAGCATATTGTCGACTATTATTTTAGTATCCAGAATTTATGTATTTCTGTGCAAGAGAAAAGTAAAAAACCACCGATTTTCTAACTGTGCCCATTGCTAATGATACAATCCACTGTAGGATCTTTATCTGTGATAATCATCCTGTTCGATTTGCCTGTATACAGGCATTAGTTTAAAGTAAAAATTTAGTAAATTGAATTGTATGAAGGAAGGAGTATGTTAGGCCTTTCTCATCAGATTTTGGGAAATGAAAATTCAAATGAGATTTAAAAATGTAATCTATAAAAATTGTGTTTAATGTCAAATTATATATACAATCCAAAAAGGAATGTCTGTTCTTTTAGGGAATTATTGGAAAGGCTAAATTAAACTGCTAAGTGTCTCAAAGTGTACAGATCTTCAATTTTACAATTCTCATCTCTGTTTCTTAATTTGTTATATTAAGGTGGAAAAAAATTCTCTAAATTTTTCCCATGAAATTAATAGGAGCCAGAATTTTATTCAAAGTTTAGGTAAGTCACAAGAACTCAATATTATCTTCTTAGTTTTGGTCACATGTTGTGTTTTACGGTGTTATTTAGGGTGACTAATCTGAAAAAAACTCAATGTCTTTTATCCGCTGATTTTACCTCTGTGTGGGGAAAAAAAAAAAAAGGTAACAAAGCCTGACTTTCCTGGTTGTGGCTGCAAATGGAGCTGTCAGACAGGAAGCCTGGTTAGGGCAACAGCCATGTAAAACTTCTCCACTAATTGGCTGACATTCAGAGCTTGAGGATCAGCAGCTGTTGAAGCAAATTTAGTCTGGGTAGAAGGCAGATTTTTCATTTATTTCAATTAATTACCACACATATCAAAATCTTCCCTTAAAAAATTCTCAAATGAATAAAGAAAAAAGAATACTTAGGTGTTCACAAATTTTTCTTACTCTTTCAGAGCATTCAATATAAAATCAACTTTTCTTCTTTAATATAGAAACTTGACCTTTTGTAGAATCATGAAAACAAGTTATCTGTACATTGAAAACAGTTTCAATTTAATTGAAAGGAGAATTTGCTAATGGTGGAAAAAGGTTTAGTAAAGCAATATGGAGTATGTGGGCAATATATGTATATATAAAGCTACTATAAAACAATGGAAAATTGTCACTGCTGCATGCTTATAATAGCAATAAAGCATACAACATGCATATTGCAGTATCTGTGCACTTTACAAAAAGTTCTTTATCTGGAAGTAGTGTAATTCTGTGTGATGCACTGCTCTAATTAGAACAGTGCTTTATTGGACAGAAGAGTAAATAGGCTACTCCAACCTACACATTTTAATTGGTTACTATAGAATGTGTAATGTGTATTGAGTGTGCCTAAAATGTATATGTTTATTAGTTTCACTGTAATACTTTTCTTCATATGTATGAGCTAAAGGTGGTCATATATTTTTCACCTAATGGCTGCTTTAAAACAATAGGAGATGTTGTTTATGGAACAAAAATCACTGGTATATATTTTAGCTTAGGAAAATGTGAACACATTGTGATACCAATTAGGTCATTATTCATTATTGCAATTCCTACATCAGAATACCTGTCATGTTGTACTCCAGTACACCATTGTGGACTAAATATTCATGAGATAGCCTTCTATTATAAGGATAGTAATAATATTTGTTCAATAATATAAAAACCTCATATATATATATATATATACATATATATATATATATTTTACACATATTAGGCAAAGAAAAATAAAACACTCAAACATTAACTTTCAAAATCCAGTAAATTTTGTCATTTGAATTCCTGAAAACTCAAAGCTACTTTAGTCAGAAAGCAAATTACAATATTGATAACCCCCAGGAAAAAAACCCTTTCTTTACCCATTGATGCTGTGCACCCATAAAAATATTTTTTTAAATTTAACATATGGAGCATCTTAGACATACAAAAAGATAAAACACAATGACACAAGCATGCACCCACTAATCCACTTATAAAATGTTGCCAATAATTTAATCCCTTTTGAATCCTTTCCAGTAACTTCCTCTGTCCTCACCCCTAAACTCAGTTAAGTACTATAAAAATGTATGTCTTCCATGACTAAAGTCAGTTTTCTTTGGAAATAATCAAATAAATAATTAATATACTCAATAAAGGTAGGAGTGTTCCAATAAACTAAAAGTTGAAACATTTAGCTTCAGAATGTTTTGCTTGTACACCCACAACCCAGTAGAATTCTTAACAAAAGCAAGCCTCTAGCAATTATTTATTTATTTTAAGATGGGAGGGGGAGAGAGGGGCATCCTAGGGGTTGTCTGAATTACCTGGGAATAGGCTTTCAGTTCCCTTTTCTCTAGTCTTCACAGGGGGGTCTTTGCAAGTGTAGTTCTTTGAAACAATGTTTAGCTAATGACTCGAGAGGACTACTCAGAACCATTGAAGAGCACCTCCAAAACAGATGCTAAATGGACTTTTGTCAGGTTCTGCTAGTAGAGCCATCAGCAGCACATCAAGTTGGAATAAATTGAATTGAAATCAACAAAGGAGCATGCTGTTTATGGATCTTGCCAAATCAACTTCCCTTACCTTGGGAATTTGGAACACTTATATCACAGGATAGTGAGAGTTTCTGAAAAGTCCAACATATCCGCAAGCCTAATGGGTATGCAAGGATCATATGATTCAAGTTTTACTCTTTTGTAAATTTTATTACTTGAATACAATATAATTATTGTTTTAGTTCATTAATCTTCATAATTTGAATTGCCTATTTCAGTGATTTATAGTCTATTAAACAAATCATGATCTCATAATTTGTATTGCCTATACCAATAATTTGCATTCTATTAAACAAATCTATAAACAGGAATGTTTTTATTGAGGGAGGTGGTGAGGAAATACAAGCATCTGGCAGCCACACCTTGATTCATTTCAGCCCCTAGAGTCGTGGTATGGTGCATTAATTTCTCAGTTTGTAATTTGCCAGCTGCATTTAATGGAACCAATTTTCATTACATCTGTTCTATGGTTCAAAGAGCTCTTTTAGTTGCCAAAGGGGGCCAGCTTCACACAGATTCTGAGAGGGGCTAATACACTGTTTCTTGAAGTATTAGATAACCAAGGATGATTCCTAGTTTTACAGCAAACAAATTATTTTGACAGAGAGAAGGTTTATATTCATGACTTACCCCTGGTAGATTTCAAATTAAAAGTATAGCGTGCCCTTTTCCCAGGAATCGCATATTGATTTTCATGTCATTTCCTTTATAATACCCATGATTGCCTGTATTTGCAATCAGTAGTAGATTTAGTGTTTATCAGTTAAAAGAAACACAATTATACTTAAGTAAATCCTGTTTATAAATTGTAGATGGTTAGCAGATAGATATTTCTTAGGCAAATATGGAATTTATAAATCATTTTAAAATTTATTATAGTAAGCATTATTTATGGACAAGAGAATGTCATAGCTCTTCGTAGAGTATAGTGGGAACATTTTTAATAGGAGAAATGGTTTTGCTTGGGCAACTTTGCATTCTTGGTGTGTAATTTTAATCTCCATAAAAATATGTCACTGTTGTGTAATACCAAATGTAGAATTCCACTTGAAAGCGACTTTCAATGCAAAGGGTTTTCTCATGGGCAGAAGAGAAATTTGAAATGTTCTACAGTGCTTTGAAGTTCTAAAGCTTCAACTGGGAGAATTATAAAGCATTAAACCTGAAAAGTTTCCACCTGATGGTCATGAAATAGCATGCCTATATGAAAACTGACTCAGTTTTTACTTCCTCAGGCATTTTTTTTCCTTTTTAAGAGTTTCAAAAATATCATGCATCATGTTATATTGAAAAGAACATTTTAGAAAGACTTTATCCTTTTGAAATCATTCAAATGCATAACATAATTGTATGTATATAGAGAGACTGGATGACATAATAATCTGTTTGTACTGGAAGTTTCACCATAAATGGACAGATTAAGTTTGCACCACAATTAAATATGAGTTTATTTTTTCAAATTATCAAATAAAATATAAAATTATATGTTCAACTGATGATTTTTGTACATGCCTAAGAAAAAAATGAACAGTGCTGAAAATGATAATCCAAATTTAGAGTTGTACTTTTACAGCTACCAAATTTACTTACATGTTTTTCTTGTATCTTACCACAAATTGAATGCCTTGACCATGTCACTGTATAAGAATCAAACTCAAAACATGTGACTTCAAATATCAAATGTAATATCTATAAATTATCTTTTTACCACTGTCTATCAGGTTTTAATCTCAGGTTTTTAATTCAAGTTCTGGAATACATATATAAGGCATTAATGACAACTTTCAAACCAATAAAACTTAGTGTTTATATAATGTAGTGCTTCCATCATGCCGAAAGTATAATTATAGAAACTATCCGTCCCAATTCAGTGAACGTTGACACGGGGACTGTACAAAGTATATAGAACACAAAGCCACTGGAAATTACATGTTAAAAAGAAATTAGGCATAAGATATTATTCAGCGGTATGCCCAGGCAAAACTTGATATTAGTTCTGGCTCTCAATTGGTACAGAAACATTCTGAATTGAAAATCATTTGATACCACATAAAGAATATTTATTTCTTTCCTATAGTCACCAACTGCTGCATTTACCTGAGTAAATGTAAATGAATTGAATCTAGGTTTGACTAAACTTGAGTTAAAAAAGATATACCTATTCTCACATGTGCAGTATGTGTTTAATGAACAAATGCAAACAAAAATAACAAAAAGCAGTATACAATAATACAATTCAATGACTGTTAAATGACTAGAATTTTAATATTTATATACACATTAGCAGCCAATTACAAATAAAAATTGAATATCTACTTTGGATTTTTCCATGTACAGAAAGATAGACATAGTAGACAGTCATAAGATCTTTTCTTTTTAGTACTTACTTCTACTTGAGAGGGTAAAGAGAGCAAACCTGTGCTTTGATAAACATCACAATGGTAATGGTCTATATGATGCACTGCTTTTTAAAGTATTAGACAAAAAGTATTAGACAATCCATAATAAGTTGGATAATGACATTTAGTATTATTTAATGTTTTAGATATTTCACAAACTAGAGCATAACATAGGGCCCTACTAATGTCAACTCTGCATTAAAAAATGTGTCCTACCTATATTTTAAAATGAGACACCTGCCATTACTGTGTGTTACTATTTTACAGTATATACTTCTCAAGTTATTATTTTGACATTTGGATTCAACTTACAAATGACATTTTTGAACACTGTGTCATAATTTCAGAAAGTTTTTTTTCCTTTCCCAGTGATACATAATATAATGATGCATCTTATAGTCAATAACTTAGATAAGTATATAATTATAAATAATTCAAGTACCTATCACTGAGTGAGAACCAATGCTCTTATCAACACATTAACTTCTCTAATGACACTATTTTACTAAATCTTTGGAAAATTTCAATGAAATAAGTTTTCTTCTTTCTTTATCATTGAGTAAACTGAGGTCAGAGGGCCTAAAATCCTACCCAAGTTCATGATGGAGGCAAGATATTTCATTTAAAGTATTTTTTCTTTTTAAAATAAGATGTGTTCAAAATATCAATCATGAATAGGTTGCTAATGTAATATTTACTTGCCTTTTTAAAATTTAGAGTTTGTTGGAAATTGTTTAGATGGTTCAGATCTCTTTTTAAAAGGTTTCTAAAAACAAGTGTCAAATTCTAACTTCTATTCATGTATCATAGTGAATTTCTTATGATATGAAGAAGCGATCAAACTCATTCCACTCCCCTCTGAACTCATAAACTTCAGTTATGTTAGAGCTGAAAGGTCCTTACAAATCACCCACTCAGTTGCTATTAAACAGCCAATGCTCGAAGTGTCTCCAAGGTAGACTGAGTGGTTACAGGCAGGTCTGGACCGTGGCTGAGCGATGCCTGTCGGTGCTGTTCCATTTCATACTCACACTGATTAGCTCTGCTATTGTCCTTCAAGAAAGAGATGCTCTTCTTATTGATAAAATAACATTGCTGTTCTTTCTCCCACAAAATTATTTTCTTAACTATATACTAGTCTACATTTCTTTCATCCTCTGTGTTCTCCTTATTTCCTTCAAACCAAACCAGCTGCCCAGTGCTCACCCTAAACAATGCCAGGAAACAACAAATGTCCTTTGATTTTAGTTGTTTCTCTTTCATTACCCCAGCCATGACTCTGCCAGCCCCCGTGTTTGTCTGGCTTCAAGTCCCAGAGATTTGAGCAGATCTGATGGACTCCCTGTATGCAAGATGGTAACCTAGGACTTTTGGAAAATCAATAATAGAAATTTCCCCTGCAGCTGTCTTTCTTCTATAAAGTTTTCATTTAGAAATCTTTTCAGAAGTGTAAGTTTTATTTTATGCCAAAATTGTGTTCCATGGCCTATCTTTTTGTACATTAGTCTAAAACAAAGATGCAGGGCACTTGAGAGTTCATTGACTTGGTGTGCGCACTTTATCTTTCATTGAAAAGTCAGAAGAATTATAAGGTCATTAGCAACAACATTTGAATAGACACTAAAAGGAAGGCCCACCCATGTGATGAGTACCCTGTGAACACAGAAGCTCTGGCCTTTTAAACACAGGCAGAAGCCACCCAGGCAATCAGGTAAAAAAAAAAAAAATACATCACAGAGAAAGTACATGTGTGGGCCTTAACTTGGACAGGCAAACAAAGAGAACAGCTCAATAGCAGGAGCTGAACCTGGGAGCTCCTAACCTCCTTTGGCACTTTGCTTTTTTGGGGGGCTTGCCTAATTTCTCTGAACATCAGACTTGTGGCTTTTTACTGATTTGCTTTGCTGAAATAAAGCTACCTATATGATTGGAGCCAGAGTTGGAGGCCAGATGCTAGCACACTGCTTGCACCTGTCTCTAGTCAGCCCTGCACATTTATCTGTAAAGAAGGTATGGAAATGCCACACACACACACACACACACACACACACACACACACACACACAGGCTCTGACCATATGCTTAAACCTGTGCAAAGCACCACAAAGCAGGTCTTCTCCTTTGTAATGAGTCTCTTCAAGATTTGCTGAAGGACAAAAGAACACAGACACCAAGCCCTTTGCCTCCACCTTAAATATTGCCAATAGTATTTCAAGTAATTAACTGAGGGCAATTTTCCAGTCACTAGAAAATAATGCTGCAGTACAAATTGCCATCCTTTTCCCCCTAAACCCAAAAACAACAAAAATAACTTTTCAGCCTAGGCTCCAGGCAATTTGGTTTGCTTCCTAACCGAAACAAGGAAGATAATTCATCTAATTCCACTTCAAATCCAAAGACAATGTAGAACATAGCTATAAAGCAATTGCGTGCTAACCCACATACAAAAGTTAGGCTTTTGCATTTTCAGCAGTCTGCATGGAGCAGCCTGACACTTCCCCCAGTATGAGCAAGATCAATCACAAGTCGCAGGGAGCCTCCTGTGGGCGGTGGATGGGTCACTCTATTCCCAATGAACTGGGGTCCATATTGTCAGCCTTCTAACCTGTCAGCTTTGAATGTTAACAATGCAGCTCCTTCTTCCAAACACCAGAAAAAATAAATTCAATCCTCTGAGCTTTCTAATTTCTCATCTTTTTTCATTACGCAGAATCAAAAGAAAAAAGGAGGCCCCAATGGTTTCTAAACATTCTGGCAAACAGCAGGACAGTTGTGGGGTAGATTGCTTTCAGAATTTTTTTTTGTTTGTATTATTTTATATGGTAAACTAATGATCACATTTACATTTTTTTCAAAAGTAAAACTACATCTTATTATGGGGAATGACACCTTTGTGAGCGAGCCCAGAGGAGCCAGTATTTCATATTTATAATGATAAGGTCATGCTGCCATTGCTTCCACGATTGATTAACAGGAGAAATAGCTTCCTCAACTATACTTCTGTGGTAATTCTAAACAAGATATAATAAAACCAAAGGCACAAAACCTCTAGACTAGTATTCAGTTTGATAATTCTCTTTGTTTTATTTTAAGACTCAGGAACACAAACTAAGACAATGGGGTTTTCAATTGATTTTGAAATGTGAAAGAATCGTGAAAGGTACAAATGGAAATGCATAATAAGCAACAAACTGTAGGAGTCTGAAGCAGAAAAAGAAAGCCTCAGTTTCATGGTTAGTGGATAAAGGATGTGATTGTTCCAGGAAACAATGAAATCCTAGAACTTCCCTTTTGAAAGTTAACTACATTGCCTTGCTTAAAGGATTCTTAAAATTTTATAGTCTCCAAAGTTAAATTCTAAGACAGTTTTCTGCTTTCTAATATTTTATAGTATTGTTTTTATAGCTACTAATACCCAATATTGATTTATCTTGAAAGCCTATACAAAAATTGGAACTTCCATTAATACCCTATAGTAACAGAAAAAAAAAAAAAAAACACGTTTAGAAGGTTTAGGTCATAATAGTTCTGTCAACATCCATAGTTTTAATAGTTAATATACTGTATATTATTAACTTCAAAATAGTGTAAGATATGAACTGAAAAGCTTCCTACAAAAAATAAAAAGAGACTAACACAAAGTTTTCTTTTCAACAAATAAGACAAACTGGTAGCATAAATGAAACAAATAAGTAATTGAGCTTGCCTCATAATAAGGAGCTATTTTAAATTGTTGACTCTAATTCCAGGTAATCCTCTTATCTGCACTGTACGCTCTTAGGTAGTATACATAATGCCTCCCCACACCCCATTACAAAACATGACTTCTGCCTTATGGAAGTGAAAAAAATTATCTGCATAAACATTCAATAACAGCACAATCTTGGATTGGCTGTGAGGCGGAGTATAAAATATTTTAAAAATTAGACCAGTGCTAAAATTGCCAGTCCCACTTCTCTGACTGAGTAGGTAAATAAAGTAAATTCTTTGCCTCAGTTGAGTCATTAGTAAAATGGAGAAGTGGGACTTGAATGATGTATATGGTGTCCTTTTGCATGATGTTTCTGACATCTTTAAAAGACCAAAACACAAAGTTTCTAAATGTTTCAATAAACAGAAGAAGACACTGCAAGAAAAGCAGAAATCAAGTTGGACAGGGATGTCAGGGAGGACTCCATGGGAGAGGTGACTTCTTTGAAGAGCACAGTTTATAACTGATGTAGCGTTGTAACTGAACATATGCTCTCCAGCAAACAAAATGACTATTTCACTATTTGGATAGTTGAAAGCATTTTTAAAAGTTTTAGTAAAATGTTATTAAAGATTAAAGTTTCCATTTAAAAACACTTTTTCCAGCTTAATTTCTTGGCTGTATTTCTATAAGATTATCAAAAGGCATGTGTGAAATTTGAAAATGTCACATAAGGTAGCCTGATGGAAAATACGTAGGAAAATAGCAAACCAGAGTTACATCTGTATCTCTAGTACTTATTATTATTATAAAGTATATTCACATATATGCTCCTTTCCTTAAACTTCTTGTCATTTTCACCTCATGTTTCATTTTCTTGTCACGAGTTACTCAGTGTATAATGTTCCGACTTTATAGAGGTGCAATGCTTTGGAAAATTTCAACACTTCAAACTTTCAAAACATCATAAAATAGCCTGCCAATCAGAATGAATAGAAGGGAATAGAACTGGTCAGGTGAATTAAAAGATGTGCTTGTTTGATACCGAAAGAACAGTTCACATGCTGGCAATGTTTATTTAACTCCAAGAAACCCAGACCATGAAAAACAGTGACTGTGTCCAAGATGTTTCATGACTTCTTAAACAGACTGCTCTGCTCAAGTCACACCAAGAGCCCTTGGTGACTCTATGTTCTTCTGACTATATCCCTGACATTCATATGCCTCAGTATCTGAGGAAGTAAGTCAAAGGACAGATGCCATCAGTGAGTATCCAGCACACTACCAAGAACTTGTTATCCTGGAAATATGCTTTCTTACATTTACTGTTTTTACTTTCGTGAAGGGAATTTGAGAGCAGTGTCTCCATTTTGTGATCTGGGTTCTATCTTATGCTGGGGCAGCTGCTCTGTAAATTTGCTGACAGGGAAGGAGTATTCGAAGAATTATTTCCTAGTAATGATGAAAGATTTTGAAGTGGTCTGCACTGAATCAATGAGTTAAAGAATTAAATTTATCCTCTGGTCATAAATTTTTGACAAACTATTTAACCCACTTTAATGTTATCTTCTACTCTTAAAAGCACACTCTGAACCTCTCTCTAATGGGAAATATTCCATTCTTCATTGAAATCTGTGCTCCCTGAATTGCAGTTTTAATATTCTATGTGTCTTTTTGTTTACCAAATCATTTCAGCTTCTTTAGATGACACTTTCATAATACTAAGTTACCATATGAAGGTAAGACTTCTTAGGAAATATATTGCCAGACAGAGTATTATACACACATGTATGGAAAACTCCAATATTTTGGGGGATATAGCTCAATGGTGTAGCACTTGCCTGGCAAGCATGAGGTCCTGAGTTCAATTCCTGGTACCACCCCCAAAAAAATAAAAATAAGAAAAATCCTGATAAATAAGTTCTACCCAAAAGATCTGATATTCTACTTGGTATCACAAGTCCTGTGAGGCAGACTGTGTTAGATTTGTAAAGGTTAAGTGTATTTCAAGTGTCAAGATATCCTTTAATAGGGTCTCTTCTGATTTAGCCTGAGTATTTTCATGTTTTCTTGTTACTATTTTATATTGCTTGTTAGTCACTGGAAAAGATTATAAAAGCCCCTGATGAATTTAAACATTTCCCCCATCATTTAAACAGTCAAATAGTAGATTTTAAAAGTCCTGTTCTCTATTTCACTGTTGATGGAAAATACTTTAGTGTTTTGGATGCTTTTATGTCATGTTACAACCAACCTTTTGAACTTTATTCTCAGTGCTAGTATTTCTTTCATGAAAATTTTGTTTTATTCCTGTAGTGTTTAGATTTAACACATTGTCTGTTAATTCCTCCACTGATCGTAAGATTCCTTATTCTGGAATAGTGTATTGAATTTAACTTTTATGTGTGTGTGTGTATATATATATATATATGTATATATATATATATATATAATCCTATGATATCAAAATGTTAAAAAATGTACTCACTCCTGTTTTCTAAGGAACTAAACTATTCTTAATAATACAATAGAAAAAGTCTAAATATTAAATATGGGAAGATGAATAAATCTATATAAAGTAAATATTTAAAAGAAGGTAATTTGACATCTACTTTAAAAAAGAAAAAAAGAAACTTTATAAAAGCAGAAATTACATTAATAAATATGGAAAACTTAGGACCAAGGATATAGCTCAGCAGCACAAGCACCTGCCTGGCAAGCTCAAGGTCCTGAGTTCAAGTCTCAGTATCAAAAAAACAAAAATGGTAAAATTGCCTTTCTACTTTTAATAAGTATCTGATGTTGCATTGTTCTCCTCTTTTAATATATTGAATTTTTAAAAAAATTATTAAAAGTTATTTTCTAATGTTACAGGATACTCTACATTGTATGTAAAGAGCAACAAATAGATCTTGCAGTGCTTCCGCACCTCAGGGTGACCTGTGAGAGAGGAATTCATAGATGAAAGCACAATGCCTTATTAATAGGCAGGTTGTCTTTGCTTTATAAAATGAAAAATCATAATTCCCCAAACAAAGATTTTGTCCTTTTCATTAAAATATTAGTAATTTAGAAAAAGTTTGAGCGTGAATAGTTCTTTTTTTCCCTTAGAGAAAGAAATCGAATGCTACATGTTAGCACTATAATTTGCATAAGGAAAACATTAGTCAAGGAGGGATGGCACAAATGCCTAAAGTGTTTTTTTGGTTGAAAATAACAATACAGTGGGAAATACACTGAACCATATGTAACATGTGTAGTTCAACATCTTGCAAAATCAGCTACTCTTTCCATGCACAAATGTGCTACCGCTGATTTTACAAAATAGGCAGCAATGTTTGTCCAAGTACCTGATTCAGCAGCTGGCCCACATTTTTTATTTTGAAAAAGGAGAATTAATTGGTAAGAATGTTGACCTTCTTTCTAAAGAATCATAATTTTAAAATGTAGCATCTTTTTTTGAAATTAGTAACTGACTTGTTAGACTTCAACATTTGTGTTTTTAAGCAAAACAATGAATAGAAAAGGTAACATAAATGTGATTCTAACAAAAAAGAAACCATGAATC
>RJWM01021266.1:5610-35770 GCA_004363535.1 Dasyprocta punctata | reverse complement strand
TTTTCATAATATCTATTATACATTTTGGTCCTTATTTACACTTTCAGCTTCTCATACCACAGAAACGATGTGGTATTTACACATGTATGTCTGATTTATTTCATTTAAGAGTGTGGTTTCAAGGTATATCCATTTGGCTAAAAATGTCTCGAGCTTATCCTTCTTTATGGCAGAGTAGTACTCCACTGTATTAAAAAAAAACACTTCTTTATACATTCATCAATTGATGGGCATTTGGGCTGTTTCCAAGACTTAGCTATTACAGACTATGCCACTATAAACATATATTGCTGTGGTATGATGCTTTTAATCCTTTCAGGAAGATATCAAGAAGGGGAATAGCTGGGTCAAATGAGACCTCTACTCCTAATTTTTTTGTGGAATCTCCATATTGATTTCCATAGTGCTTGCACCAGTCTACACTCCCAACCAAAAGTGGAGAAGGGTTCCTTTTCCCCCACATCCCTGCCAGCATTTGTTATTGGTTGATTTTTTGATGATAGCCATCCCTTCTAGGATAAGATGGAATCTCAGCATTGTTTTAATATACATTTCTCAAATGACCAATGATGTTGAACATTTTTTTGTATATTTATTTGCTGTTTCTACTTCTTCATCTGAGAAGTATCTATTCATTTCAGATGCCCATTTTTTGGATTAGGTCTTTAAATTTGGGGTGTCTGATTTTTTTTTTTTAGTATCTTTATATATTCTAGATAGTAGTCCTTTGTCTGAAGAGCAGCTGGAAAAAAATTTTTTCCCACACTGTGAGTTGTCTCTCCACTCTGTTGGTAGTTTCTCTTACTGTGCAAAAGCTTTTTAATAAGGTAAGATCTCAATTGTTGCTTTTTTTTGTGATAGTTCCTATGCGATTGGAGTTTTGTTCATAAAGTCTTTGCCTACGTCAGTGTCTTCAAGAGTTCTCCCTATTATATCCTCCAGCAGATTTAGTGTTTCTGTTTTAATATTTAGATATTTGATCCATTTTGATTTTAGTTTAGTGCATAATTTCAGTCTTTGGCATGTGGAAAGCCAGTTTTTCCAGCACTATTTATTAAAGAGGCTATCTTTATTCCTGTGAAGGTGCTTCACTCCTTTGTTTATGTGTCTGGAGTTGTTTCTGCATCTTCTTATCTGTTTCATTGATCCTCGGGTCTTTTTTTTTTTTTTTTTTTTGCTGGTTCCACGCTATTTTTTATCAGAGTACCTTTGTAGTATAATTTCTAGTCAGGGATTATGATGCCTTTTGCCTTGCCCTTGTTGCCCAGGATTACCATTGCTATTCTAGATCTCTGCTGGTTCCAAATGAATTTTGGTATTGTTCTCTCTAATTCTGTAAGATATGCTGTTGATATTTTGATCAGAATTACATTAAATCTGTATAATAATTTTGGAAGTGTGGCCATTTTCACTATATTGGTTCTTCCTACTCAAGAACAAGGGATAGCTTTCCATTTTATGATATTCTCTTTAATCTCTTCTTTCAGAATACTGTAGTTTTCAATGTAGAGGTCTTTTACTTTCTTCATTAGATTGATTCCTAGGTATTTCATCTTTTTGGATGCTATTGTGAAAGGTGTGGTTTCCCTAATTTCTCTCTCAGTGAGTTTGCTATATGAGTACAGAAATGCTATTGATTTTTGAGTGTCGACTTTGTATCTAGCTATGCTACTGAATTTGGTTATTAAATCAAGAAGTCTTGGAGTTTTGGGGGTCTTTTTTTCCACTATTTTAGACCATGTTGCATATAGTCATCACCTAGTTTACAAGTCTCTTATGTGCATAATTATTTCTGCCACCTTCTCCTAGCTGTGTAATCTTGGGTGGGTTGTTCATTTTTCTGTGCCTTAGTTTCCACATCTGTGAAATGGAGCTAATAAGACCTACCTCCCAGTGTTGTGAAGATTAAATGCATTAAAGTAGATGCTGTGGTTCGGATATATCTCCCAAAGTCTGTATGTTAATAACTTACTTTCTAATGCAACAAGGTAGAGAAGTGGGACTTTTAATAGGTGATTACATCATGAAGGCTCTGTCCTCATGAATTAATGTCATTATCATGAAGTACGTTCATTATTACTGGATTAGGTTCCTGATTTAAGGATGAGTTTGGCTCCTTTCCCTTTCCTCTCATGCATGCCCTCTTGTCTTTCTACGTTCTACTGTGGGATGATATAACAAGAAATCCTTCATCAGTTGTGGGCCCCTCAAACACTGGACATTCTAGGCTTCAGGAATGTAAGAAACAAATCTGCTCCTTAATAGGTTACCCAGCATCAAGTATAGCAATACAAAAACAGACTAAATCAATGGATAAAGCACTTAGAAATCCTGGCTCACAGTAAGTGCCATCTAAATGTTAGCAATTGCTATTATTTTCCAATGATAAATTACTAAATGTAACTCTGCATCGGTGCATTTTGGCATTTAAGTGATATTCTGAAAGGCTGTGCCAATTTCGTCTCCCCACAGGAGTATGTGAGAATATGTTTCCCTATCCTTGTCATCCCTGGATATTATCATTCTTTGTACTCTGCTAAGATGATTTAATCTCCGCTAATTCTGTATTTTAAAAATTACTATTGAAGTTAAAACTTGTGTCATTTTCCAATTGATTTTTATAAAAATACCCTATATTCATGATATTAACCTGTCATCTTGCATATTATAAATATTTTTCCTTAGTTTATGACTTACGGAGATATTTAAGAAAAAGTCATTAAAATAAATACCTTTTAGCCTTAAAATTTCCTCCTTTTATAATTAACTGTAAAGTGCAGGGAAATTCATCCTCTTAAGAATAGTTTTACTTAAGGCTTTTATATTTCAGTCTGAGTTGGAAAGGGTAGCCGGCTATTAAATGCATTCCTTTTTTGCCTTCCTCAGGGCTTTCAGGGGTTCTATTTAAAGCTTCTGTCCTTTCAGTATTTTTCATAGTGGCGTTCAGAGAGCCCCTGAGGATCTGCATGGGTGCTTATAAGGATTCTCATATCCTAAACCAGAATTTGGCAAACTTCTTCTGTATAGGACCAGAAAGCAAACAGTTTAGACTTTGTGGGCCATGCAGTCTCTGTCAAAACTATCATTCTACCTTCGTGGATGTATAACATAGAGGTAGATGAACGGGCTTGGTTGAGTTTCAATAAAACTTCATTTTGAACACTTAAATTTGAGTATCATGTAATTTTCATATCCCTTGAAATATTATTCTTTGGGATTTTTAAAAAGCCATTTAAAATACAAAAACTATTCTTGGTTTTTGGCCCATCGGCTGTAGTTTGCTGACCCCTGAAATAGAATACCTTGAAATAGACCTATGAAAATTCAGCCAATTAGTTTTCAGCAAAAGTGCAAAGACAGTTTAAGAGAGGAAGGATAATTTTTTTTTCCAAAAAATGGAGTTGGCACAACTGGACACACATAGGCAGAAAAGAAAAAATAATGAACTCCTATCTAAACCTCAGAAGAGAACATAGATCTATATGTAAAACATAAAAAGTTATTTATGAAAACAGAAAAAAGTGTTCTTTAGACGTGATTCCAAAAGCATAATCTATAAAAGGACAAAACTGTACAATTTAACTTCAGTAAAATGAAAAATTTTTGCTCTGCCAAGACACTGTAAAGACTATGTTTTTGGCTGGTCTCTTTTCCCCACAAGGCCACGTGAGCCCAGGGTTCAGTCAGTCATTGTCTGATGTGTGATTGCATGACTTTCAAGGACCTTACTTTTGTTCTGAGTTTTACCAAAAACATCTTTTATAATAAAAAGCCATGGATCTCCTATCTTGGGAGCCTTTACTCGTCTCCATGTCCCTTTTCCCCCAAGGTTGTGGACAGAGGTAGCCACTCTACTGGTCTGACCAGAATTTAGCTGAGTAACCTGAGGGCCTGGATTTTGCTTGGGAATTTTATTTTTCACTCACTGCACTGGCATAGAAACTAAATTGGCTAAGTATAGATAGAAAGGCCCCAAACAAAATTTTAGGCCAAGAAATAAGCTTTCCTAATTGGAAAAACATCTTAAAAGAATTGTAGATTTATCCTACTAAAGAATGAATGTAGAACCTAGGAATTTACTAATAGCTGCTACAGCTGTCTTTGGTGTTCTTGACCTTCAAAATGTATATGGCTATGCCCTTCATCTCTTATTTCTTCCTGGTCCTTACTTGTGAAACAAAGATTACCTCCTCCTCCCCCTTTCCCATCTTTTTTTGTATCTCTTAGAGGTAGTACAGAAGCTAATAAAAATCTCTGCAAACATAATGAATGATGCTCTGTGAATGCCACTGTTTTTATCAATGAAGCAAAATGATTTTCTGTCATCTGTTATCCTTTTAATGGAATAAAAGCATGCATTTGGATGCAGAGACCATACAGTTCTCTGAACAGAAATGAAAGTGAAAACTCAGCGGCAGGATGCACAACCTTGAGCAGTAAACTCTACATTTAACCATGTTCGTAGATGAACCAAAGATGCCATTAGAAGTACCTTTTAAGATTTAACACAAAAGTGGTCATCTCAATGTAAACGACCTAGCAAACAGACACTGGGGAGTTTTTATGAAAGCTTATTGTTGCATGAGTTCGAATATCTGATTATGTTTAAATGGGTGGAAAAATGTAAAAGTGCTACCTTAATGATTTGTATTTTGTGTGTGACTTATTCACATGCCTCACAGTTAATGCTTCTTGTTATACTTAAAGCCAGATTACAAGTACACAGGAAAAGCCTTGCCTATGTAAGTGTTTCCTTTTCACATGATTACTGATTTTTGAAGATTTATAGAGACAGAAAGTCTTTCATTCTTCTATTAGAAATAAGACAAAGGCATAAACATTTTCTGCTAAGACCTGCAATTACCTACACCACAAATGAAGTCAAGAAGCAATTCTATATGGCCATGCTCCACAAGTCCAGGGAGTGCTTAGCATGAATGGTGACCCCAAAGTTAGACCAACTGGCAACTTCTGTTGAGCGCCAGTCTCTGAAGAAGTTCCAGGCAAAAAACATCTTTTTCGAAATGGTAAACTAGCTGTAAACACTGAGGGCTTGAGGGCTTCTGCCATCGGTTGTCTTCTATTAAAATCCCTCTCCCATCCCCAGGCCCTCCTGATCCTGGCCTGGACCTCTCTTATTGCTCGTGGAAATTCTCTTCTCTCTGACTTAAGTATTTTTGCTCATTTCTTAGTAATATCGGGACTTAAAGTTTACTTCTGTAGCATTTCCTAGTTCATGCGCTAGGAATGGAGGTTGGAGGAATGGAGGAAAGTGATCCCCTGAGTGTCCCAGGGTGAACGGGAAGGGCCTTAGATGGTTGTAACCTCTTTCTGGGATGAGGGCCTCCAACAACCTTTGGCCTCTGGCAGTATTTCATAAAAATCCTATGATTTTATATGTGTGCCATTATCTGAAAAAGCTGAGTGACGTGTATTTATCTTCCTATATAATGCTGTTTAACAGTAACTATTTTACCTTTACGAATATTTCACCTTCCTTGTTAGAGAAAGGTACATATGCTAACAAAGGAAACTCCAAGATAATTAAAAACTCTTGTATGCATCTTCATTTCAGACATTCTTTTCTCTGAGACTTCTTTTGGGAATTAGATCTTGAAATAGCTCAGACTTTAAAGATAGCTTAAAATTCTATTATATTTAAAATAAAATAAATTCACTGTAATTAAAGAAACAGTCTTTTTAAAGGGAATATATGACTTCTGGTTGTATCTACAGTGGAGTAACAAGTATTAGATTTATCCTCCTGCCACAGACAACTGAAAATGAAGGAAATATACAAAGCAAATGTTTTTAGGCATTGGACAATATTTGGTACAGGGGTGTGATCCTGGCGGGGGGGGGGGAGCAAAAAAGTAAGTTTCACATCAACCCAACTTTTTGCCTGGGGGTACTTTCTAAATTGCAGCCCAGAGCAATGGAGCCCAAACAAAGAGTAGCAGGCTCCTGGGATATGGGAAACAGGAAGGACAATCCAGGCTGCTGAGGTGGCTCCAATTTGCAGAGCAGTAAACTGCAGGAGGAGTAAGCTATACAAAGAAATGGTTCCAGAAATCTGTAGAGGGTTCCATTAATCTTTGGACAAATACTATTCTGGGCATCAACAGGAAAGATTCTACTAGACCTGGCAGAAGAAAAGGACGTGAATGGCCGTAAGCCGAATGGATATCCCAGAGATGACTAGTGATGGGAGATACTGGAGTCTTGACCAAGCAGTGTAGGAAGATGTGGAATGCTGAACACTTTTTGCATCCAGCTGAGAACCCAGAAGAGCCAGCTATAGGAATAGTGCTATGCTAATCTCACCCCAATAAAGCCTAAAAACTAATCCTTGATAGGTCAAGCTGATCTGCAAGGAACTTTCCCACAATAAAATGTACTCTTTCAGGGAAAACAACTTATCATGCACAGTTGTTGAGAGCATGTACTCACAAATGACTAGATCTATAAAGAAGCAGGGTAATGAGAAGTATGGTATGGGTAGCTTATAAGAGATATGGGAGCGTTTATAAATGCAGTTTTCAGGCATCAGTGCATGTACTTCAGTTAATATTAACACTGCCAATGGGAAGCTGGCTTACTTTTTTGTGTGTGTTAGCCATTCAATTTTTTTTTTACCAATCATGAGATATATATATATATATATATATATATATATATATATATATAAAATGAAAAGAATCAGGAGTTAATATAACAAAGCGTATAAGTTGTTGCCCAATAAGTAGCCAGGAATCAGCAGGGCATGCTGGCACATGCCTATAATCCCAGCACCTGGTCGGCTGAGGTAGGAGGGTCATGAATACAAGGCCAGTGTGGGCTACAGAGAGACTCTGTCCCTAAGAAATCCAAAATTTAAAAACAAAGAAACGAAGTCAAAGAAATAGATGAACTCCGGATCGTGACCGCCCAGTGTCACAAGAGTAAATGACTGCCTAAGCCTGGGCAATTCCTGCATATTACCATTTGTAATGTGACATTTTCTCGAGTGGACTTGTCCGTAGGACTGTGCCCACGGGCTTCCTTCCTTAACTGTGGTCTGCAGACATTTCTTCTCACACTGAAATGAACCATAGTTCTCTTTTTTTTTTTCCGTTACCTCACAAACTGTGATGGGGACGAGCCAGTTTTAGTGACTGACTTATGGGGATGTTGGAAGCTCTGCACGGCAATCTCTGCCATCCAGCGTAATTGCATCTCTTGGGGAGGCGTTAATAAGCACAAGCAGAGCAGAGCGCTCCTGGGCTTCGGCTTCCACAGAGCTTTTGCTCTACAGCCCATCCCCCCCCCAAAAAAAAAACTCCATGCAGAAGGCGTTCATTAGTAAATATTAAATGGCACTTTCCATACTGCTGGTGGATGCCATAGGGCGTGAGGCCCCCTTAGGGCACCGCGGCACCCACTTAGCCACACTGAAATTGTTTCCCACTCCCTTTTTCCTCAGATGGTATCTCAATCATGAGGGAAGACTGTGAAAAACAGCCATGTTGGGTACATCTAGGAAATCCCCCCACTGGGGGACAGCTGCCCACCAGAAGTGACTCAACAAGATGTTTCTCTTTCATCTGGAGCAGCTGATGAACCCATTTTTTAATCTCTTCATTATTTTGGCCTGGCATGTCCATTTATTTCTAAGCTCTATCTTCCGTCTTTGAATTCAATAAAAGAGATATTTCTGAGAAAATGTGGCCTTTTTGCCACCGTTATGAACAAACAATAAGTTCAGTAACGATAGGTGAGCCCGATTGTATAGATGAAGCTTACTCTCTGGAACTACTCTATACCTGCCTTCTCCTCTTTGTTCAACTTCTCCCTTCTACTATTTTTTTTCTTTTTTCTTTCCTTTATATTTTTAAGACAGAGTCTCACTATGTAGTTCAGGCTGAGTTTGAACTTACTGTGTAGCCCGTAGTGGCCTTAAACTTATGGTGATCCTCCTGCCTCAGCCTCCTGAGTGCTGGGATTACAGGCATATGACACCATGCCATACACTTCTACCATTTGAGAATGGAGGGAAGTAGAATATCAGTCTGGGAAAAGTGCAGGCTATCCATCTACTCATCCATTCAGCCAATGTATAGTCAGAATCAGTATGTACCAGTTAGGTGTGGTGGCATTTGCCTGTAATCCCAGCACTGTGGGCAACTGAAGCAGGAGGATTGCAAATTTGATCCCAGCCTGGACAATTTAGCATCTTAGCAAGATCCTGACTCTAAATTTTAAAAAAGAAAAAAAAAAGCCTAGGGAATGTAGTCTAGAATGAAGGCCCTGGGTTCAATCCCTAGTACTGAAAAAAAAAAAATCAGCCTGTGCCAAGCACTGTATTAGGTGTAAGATGGATATAAAGATGTGACAACAGATTTGTTTTCAAGGGATCCTTATTCCATTTTAGAGAACCTTTTCAAAGTGTTATCCATATAGCCGTGGCATTAACATTACCTGTGAAACTCTTAAATGCTGGATCTCAGACTTGTCCTAGACCCACTGAATCTGAATTTTCATTTTTACAAGATTCCCAAGTGAGAATTATGCACATTAAAAGTTTGTGAAGCCCAGCTCTGAATCACTGTATCCCTTTACACTCTTAACAAAACATCCCAAGATAAGGTCGTGACTCACTCTTAACAATTTACAAGCCAAGTGGCAAGTTTGTGTTTTCTAAAGATTTGAAGTGCCCACCCTGAACATAGACTCCCCAGGTCTCACTCATGACTCCCAGTGCACATGGCTCTCACTGTACCAGTAGGTGGTCTGTCGGGGAGTTGCTGTCAGCTGCTCCTTGCCCAATAGTTGTGTGGAGCACTGGAGCACTTCAGCCAGGTTACCTGGGGCCATGCTGGCAGGATTCAATGGAGTAATGTGTGATGTACAAGTCTAGGCATGGCCTCCTCCTTCAGACACACCCCAGGGCCTTGACATCCCTCCAGTGTGAGCTGCTGCCAGGGACTAGAATTGGTTCACCCAAGGCAGAGGGAGTAGGAGTACCTCACCAGGACCCCAAAATAGTGCTGGATCACATGAAGAAGATTTTCTGGCCACATTATTCCTGATGAATTTGGTTCAGTCTGTTTAATCCTAATAATCACAGCAACCAGCCTATGTGTCCTTTTCACCTTGCAAAGATTTTCACATGTGTCAAGAAACTTAGACCTGGAGAGTTTTCATCCCTGGTAGATGGCTTAAGTATCACGTAGCCCATGTTTTCTCTCTTCTTTCTCTGAGTTCCACTTCAACATGTCAGGCAAAATAAGCAATGTCTATACCATGTCATAGTGAGTGGTCCCTTATTATTCTTGGGTTTTGTTTGTTTGTTTGTTTGTTTGTTTTTGAGACAGGATCTCACTATGTCATGCAGGCTGGCCTTAAACTTGCTTACATATGCCAGACTGGCCTCAAACTCATGGTGATCCTCCTGCCTCAGCCTCCCAAATGCTGGGATTACAGGCATGAGCCATCACGCCCAGCTTTTAGTGATACTCTAGCAGAGAGCAGAGAGTCCAAGATAGTGCAGGACTTAGAGGCTGGACTGTAGCACACCTAAAGCTCTGTAAGTTCATTTGCTATGAGGAAAAGCAGCATTTTCACTTTCTAAGGAAGAACGTCCTATATTTTAGTTGAATATCTGCCTGGTGATGACCATTTAGAGGACTTGATCATAGAAGAGTAAACATTCCATGTCAGAAATGCAATTGCCAGCACTCGGGAGGCTGAGGTAGGCGGAGCGTTGTGAGTTCGAGGCCGGCTTGGGCTACAACACGAGTGTAAGGCCAGTCTGAGCTACATAGTGCGACCCTGCCTCAAAAAACCAGGGCCCGGAGTTTGGCTCAGTGCCTTAAGCGCCTGCCCTGGCAGGCGCGAGGTTGTGAGTTCAATCCCCGGTGCCGCAAAAAAAAAAAAAAAAAAAAAAGGAATGCAATTGCTTTCCATACCTTTGACTCTTGATAAGGCTCCAGGTCTCCTTTCCTCTGTATTCATGCCAGCAGAGTTTATTTCTAAACATTTTTCCAGAAGCTTTCATCTATTTGCTACTCTTTAATTTATTTCTACTTCCTGCTTCATTCACCCACCATCCCCTCACCTGCCTACACTGCCCTTTCTTGTCTTTATTAGAATTTGAAAGTCCACTAGAGTGGCTGTCATCTTGGCTATCCTTATGGTCCTGGTATAATTACTAATAGTGTCCCAGATTTGGAATCATTTTGGTATTTTGGCCACGTTATCTCTGTTCTCAGTGGGCAGCTACTGCCTCATCATCCTTGACTAGACTTTTGCCTTGGAGACATCTACTTCCACTCTGATGATGTTCTGACTTCACAAGTCATTGACTGACTACCCATCCATCCATTCTGCTCCCGTCATTCATAGGTGCCACTTTGCCTCCGCCTCCCATCACTGTTCAGTAGACATTGGTTAGCAACCTTTGCTTTAAGCTCCAGTTTTTGAACATTCTCTTCTGTGACTGATCTTCACATTTTCCCACTTCATTCCTTCACACTCAGTGATCCTCTTTGACCTGTATTACCTCAGCTCTTGCTCTTATTTTTTGCTGCCTGGCTTCTTTTGGTCCCCTTTGTTTTTAAATCCAGTCAAGCACTCCTGCCCATGTTTCCATGCCATTTTGGTTCACTGCATCTTCTTCCTCTCCCTTGAGGCTCTGATTTGGGAGCCCCATGAAAACATGATGACTTGCTTTTTTTTCTCCTGGATTCCTCTCCTATCTTGCACATTTTAGATCTTCAAGAAATAAATTGAATTTTCTACTGTTTTACACTTCTAGAAGCACAGCCCTCATACAAATAATTTCAGCTTCATCTCTTTCATCAAAAGCCTTGTTCTTTTGTCTGCTTTGTTGAAAAGGACTTATTTTCACTTCTCATTTTGCTGTCAAAATTATTCCTGTTTCTCTTAAATTAGCCTCAGTTGCTGGGAGAGGGGGAATGCCTCGGTTCTCTGCAAATCTCTATCCCACTTCAGGCCTCCTGACCCCGTGCCTGGCCTCTGTCCTGCAGTAGCCTCTTTCTCTTGTTTCTCTTTAGTATTCTCAGCCACACTGGTGGTTTTCTTTTTTGACCATGCTTATCTCATCCTTGAGCCTTGTGTTTATTATTATACCAATCAGAACAATTAGACATATTGTTTTCTGCCTTTGTGCTTTCCCTTTCTTGCTTTGAATTACATGATGATTAGCATTGTACTGTTTTCCTTAAGGAGCAGAGTATAGATGGGCCATCTACACCAGTCATCACCAAAGGGAGAATTGATAAATATAATGTCATTGTGTACTGTTTCCCCCTGGAGGCGTGCATGAGTTCTTAAGTTTTTCTGGATAGGCTTTTGCTTATTAAAATTCCCTTTTTGTTTTTCTGACACATCAAGCAAGATGATTTTTAGATTACTGTTTGCATAAGGTTAAGGTGGAACATTTTGCACCATTTAGAAAGATTGAAACAGCACTATATGATATTTGTATACCTTTCATAGACATAATTCTGTATTAGATGATCCAAGTGAATCCAGATGTGGAGGAAAGTCCAGTGTTTTCATAAGCAAACCCTTCACATGTGAGAATATTTAAAACTATTGTTTAGCTGGGCATGGTGGCACACACCTATAATGCTAGCACTCTGGGAGGCTGAGGCAGAAAGATCATATAGGTTTGAGCCCTACCTGGGCACCTTACTGACTTAGTGAGATTCTGTCTCAAAATAAAAAGACCTGGGCGTATAGCTCAGTGCAAAGGCTCTGAGTTCAATCCCTAGTACCACTTCCACCAAAAAACTCCCCCAAAAAACAAACCAAAAAACCCCAGCTTTTATTTGAAAGGCTGTTGATAGTTCTGTCTTCTTTTGGTACCAGAACACTTAGTTGATACCTGTTACCCAAAAGGGCCCTGCAGAATACTGTGTGTCTGTCTGTCATGTACATCTTTGAGATCCCAGGCATAGGGGCCATGTTTTTTGCATATCTAAAATGCAGTACCTACAAAATTTAGATATATTTTGCACTTAATAGATGTTTCTTGAATTGAATATCATGAGGTTAGAAGTATAAAACTGAGTGTTAGAGAAAAGACAAGGCATTCATCATAGTAACTTTCCTAAACATGAGTTTCAAGTTGGGTTTTGAAGAAGGACCCATTCAAAAAAAAGGAGGAAAACATGTGCCAGGAATCTCCTCAGAAGCAGAGCCTTCTGGATCGAATACTTAATTTCGAAGGATTAGGAGTAAGGAAATTCCACACCTGCTTCCTCTGCAAGTTTTTCTAGTATTGTTGTTGACATTTATAAAGACATTGGAAGTCAACAAATCCTACCACCACAACCCCTGTTTGTGAATCTTTAGCTCAGGGACCAGATTGTTTAGGGGGTCAGAATGTGGCAGAAGTAGCCCCATACTATTTGCCTGGGCTTGTCATTTTTCTAATTAAATCTGAAGTGGCTGCTCCAAATGTATTTGGTTTTTTATATCAGGACTAGAATTTATAGTCTGTGACTAAAGACTAATGCCTGAAATCTGCATTCTCTTCTATTGGGTCAGTTCAACCTTGTATCAGATAGCACTGGGGAAAGGGAAAGTGATCTTTTATTTTTCAACTGAGGCAGACCTTATCTTATGCTAATTTATGTAGAATCCCCATGGACTCAGGTAGCTAGAGGCCATTTTGTCCTGGAGTAATCTAAGTATTAGATTAGAAGAGATTATAGACCTCAGGGCTAGAAAAACTCTTCATTGATTCCACAGATATTATGTATTTTTTGAGACACCGTGCAAAGGGGTGGGGTATATACTGATGCAACAAAGTCAGATGTGTAACTCACCTCTCAGAATATCTGCTCCAGCAAGGCGAAAGTGAGCTCCATGAGCCATGGCCCCCCTGGGACCTATATCTGATGCTGGCACTCTCCTGGTCCCTTCCCAAACCATATGGGTATTGGAGGTACATGGGTGGTAGAAGTGGTATTGGACCCGGAGGAGCCAGAGAATCCAGAGGACAAGTTCATTACAGATGAATTGGACTGCTAAGCAATTGAAAGGGGAAAAACTAGAAGAGGTTTTGTGATCTGAGGTTGAGTGCCTAGGACAATGGTGGTGAACCTATGGCATACATGGCACAGTGTGCTGTTTGGGTCATTGAAAGCTATAAAAGATTTGCCATCACTGGCCTAAGATAACTGTTAGGCCACAATGGAAGCTTGGAGAAGCCCAGACCCTTGCAAGCCCTGCTGGTTGCCCTCTCCTTTAGCACCTAGCATAGTGTAGCTACTCATAAAGTATTCAGTTAATGAATGAACAGAGTAGAGATTATTCAAAGGGAAGCAGTTTTGATTTGGAACAGTGATTGGGTTTCTTCATCCATTTGGTAAGCAAACATTGAGTTCTCCAAGGTGGAAGAAGGGCTATTTACGGTGACAACTGTGCCCCATCAGATGAAGTAGAGCAGGGTATTAACGAGCTTGTGTAAAGTGTGATTTTCCTGATGCTTGGCTGACTGTCACAAAGCCCTTTTTAATCTTGATAAGCTTTGTGACAGGTTAACCAAAGGGAACGTTTGTGCATGTGATGTTTTCTAAGCCACCTTTGCAGTTAATGAAATACTTTTATTTCAGTAAAGTTAAAATGAAGAAAATACATATTCTCTCATCTTTAAGGAAATAAAACAGACAACTTCATTGATTCAGGGCATCTGAAAATAGCATTGATTTTGGGTCTCAGTTAGTAGCTCTGACACACGTAAGCCTTTGTTATCCCTCTGACTTTGGGATCTGTGCTGACTTAGTAACTATTGCCATGTTGATATTGGCCTCAAAGAGACAGCTTCTGTTCTCTATAAAGGGATGTCAGACCTCTCTGGAGGGTGCTTGCCCACATTTCTCACTCTACTCTCCTGTTTCTAGGACTGCATCGACGTAGGCTGGTGGGAAGGAGAGCTCAATGGCAGACGAGGAGTGTTCCCTGATAACTTCGTGAAGTTACTTCCACCAGACTTCGATAAGGAGGGAAACGTAAGTCTCTGTGTCTTTGATCTCAGTGTTCTGCATGCTGTCAGAATTGTGTCTTCCATGATGGACTAGAGTGAGGGATGAGGGACGTTTGGTGTAATGTCAAAGGACACTAGTGTTTGGATGTTTGATGGGCCTGGGTTTTGAACCCTTACTGCCTATATCTTATAACAATTCTATTATAGAACTCATCTTCCAGCTGCTGACAATGATCACTATTCTAGGGTTGCATATGAAAACAAGATAATGTGCATAAAGCACCTAATATAGTACATGACATATTCGTGTGCCCAAATAAAGTGTGAGAATCCTGGGTGCTCTGTTCGGCAAGTGGATGGTCTGTACCCTGCATAGCACAGTCCTTGGGGGTGGTGAAGTAGCTAATATTTGTGGAAGTTGCTAAAAAGCATGTTACGCAGGATGAGGCCTGTTAACCTTCCTACACTGTATGCACTGTGTGTACATATGTACGGATTCATGTATATGAACATATACACTTTTTTTTTTTTTTTTTTGCGGCACCGGAGGTTGAACTCACAACCTCACCCTGCCAGGGCAGGGGCTTAAGCCACTGAGCCAAACTCCCAACCCTGGTTGTTTTTTGATGCAGGGTCATACTATGTAGCTAAGGTCGGCCTTGTGCTCGTGTTGTAGCCCAAGCGGGCCTCAAACTCACAACGCTCCTCCTACCTCAGCCTCCCGAGTGCTGGGATTAAAGGCGTGCACCACCACGCCTGGCTCATATACACTTCTCATCTGTGTTTTCTCTTTCTTTGAGAGAACCCATTCAGTAATGCTGCTGTTTAATTGCCCAGTTCATTTTTGTTTGCTTCACTCCACATGCACTGTTTCTTCACCAATGGTGTAATAAGGAATGTTGAAAAGCTGCAAATACTTTAATGTAAAAGTGCAGCAGTTTGGTTTTATCCACCGTGTTATGTACCTCAGTGCTCTTTGCTGAGGCTTGTGGGTGACTTCTGCCCACCTTTCCTGGCCTGGAGGCCCTGATACTGGTTTTGTGCCAAACCCAATCTTGACACATTTCCATTCCAATAGAACTGAGGTATGGAAGGGATAACTACAATACTGGTAGATTGAGTGCCTAAGATAACAAACTAGAATTTACTGATGCATGTGTTGCTTAAACAAATGGATGTAATTGTTTAAGAAGCTAGTCAGTGTTAGAATCTGCCAAGATTGTGTCTTGTAGATTTTTAGATGGGTTTGAAGCCTAGAGACACACTTCTTTTGTTTTTTGATAGCTTGCTGTCTTGTATTGTTTGGGTGAAGAGTGTGGTCTGTTCTATACCTGTTATTCTTTCTTGAAGTATGAGTTTTGGTGCTAAAGAATCTAGACTCTGTTTCCCAATGTTTTCTAGATCCTTAATATTTAAAGTGTGATCCATAGATCAGTAGTATCAATATAATTTGAGAGCTTGTTAGAGATGCTTACACACTATCCTCTATCCGATGAATCAGAAACTCTTATTTTTGACAGGATTCTCAAGTGATCTGTTTGCTTACTGAATCGGGAAGCACTAGTATACAACAGGTATCCACCTGAGTAGTAACAGCCCCACCTTCCACTTCCCCCTATATTTTAGGAAGGAAATAAACTCACACAATAAAGGAGGACTCGTTGTTAAATAAGGAATTTTTTTACCAAGCAAAATCACTTGAGACATTTTTGCTTATGACTTTGGCAATGGTAAGTTGTCAATTGACAGAAAGACCAGTCAGTAAGAAAAATAGATTCTAAATAGTAGTGATTGGTGAGGAAAATTTTTGAAATAATGAGACTCAGGAATGAGTTTCAGCAAACATTTGTAGAGTGTAGTGGTTGTGACTCTAGGCCAGAAATGGCAAACCTTTTAGAACTTACAATGGTAACAAATGGCCAGCTGCGGCACATGTGCCATAGGTTCACCCCCATTGCTGTGGGCCATGGCCTCAGACAGACCTAGGTTTGAATCCTTCCTCTGTCACTTGTACTATAGCCAGGGCCATGTCACTGAATGTCTCTAAGCCTCAGTATTCTTCTTCATAAAATTGTGAGAATAATTATACTTATCCTGTTGAACAGTTAAGGAGGTTGACCTAAATGATGTACATGAATTCCTTAGCACAGTGTCTGGAAGTTGGTAAATGTCCTGTGTAGGGGAACCATCCTGATCATCATAATAATTATAACCACAGAGTGGGGGCAAGGCTCCAGCAGAACTGTGAAGTAGTGCTAGATGGCTGAGTCTGGTTCTTTTTGCTTCAGTTTGATCAAATCAACCCAGGTATCTTGGTGTCTTGGTTAGTTTCCACAGAAACCCAAAGGCATCTAAAAACTTCGATGAATAGCCATTAAAAGACATCCAGTGACATATAAAACAGATTTATAGAGACATATTACTGCTCATATTCTACTTTATTTTCATTTATTTACTCATTATTTATTGAGTTTTTTTTCTCTGGGCTAGCCGTCATGCTGGTTGATTGGAAGTGAAGCGTACATTCAGTTGTTACCCTTGTGGGTTTAGATTTAGGTAGCAAACCTGGTGTTCAAGGCTGTAGAGGCCTGTCAGATGTTTCTGAAAGGGTATTGAGTGTGGACCCAGGTGAGTGGAGGCAAGGGGCCAGCCACACTGCCTGTTGCAGTATTCTCAGCTATCTTTGTGGGGCTGGTAAAAGACAGTCACATTCTGGGACACCAAAACATTCATGATGATTTCTTTCCCTTTGGCCAAAGAATCTTAGGAAGCATACTATCCTGCTAGAGATTTTCTACCTTATTGGTTATGATTGAGATAATATGGTTTGCTTTTCTAAAATTGACAGAAAAATTGCATGTATTTACCATGTGCAACGTGGTGTTTTGAAGTGCAGTCAGCCTTCTGTATCTGTAGGTTCACATCCCTGGATTCAACCAACCTCGAATCAAAAATATTTTTAAAAATTCCATCTATATTGAACATGCACACACTTCTTAAATTGTCATTCCCTAAAAATGCAGCATAAAAGCTATATGCATGACACCTGCATTGCTTTAAGTGTTATAAGTAACCTAGAGATGATGTAAAGTATACAGGAGGATGTGCTTAGGTTAAATACAAATGCAATACAATTTTATATACAGAACTTGAGTATTAATGGATTTTGGTATCCACAGAGGTTCCCGGAACCGGTCCCTCACAGAGTCCAAGAAATGACTATAGGTATACACTGTGGAAGGACCAAATCTAGCTAATTAACACATGTATTACCTCACATAGTTATCATTTTTATGGCAATAGGCAATATGGTTTTGAAGACTAAAGTGGAATCTGGATCATTCTTTTAACAAATAGATGAAGCCTGCTGTTGACCTCCATTGTGGCTGCCTGCCTTTTAGTTTCTAGCCTTTTTTTTTTAAAGTGGGACAACAAACTCACTCAAGCAAGACCGACTCTGTAGTGTACTTTTCTAGAAGCTGTGTGTTATATAAGGCACTAAAGGAAGCACTTCCACTAGGAGAGTGAAGTTGTCAGTGATGAGTGGGCTCCGCATGGCTTGCTTGTTGGGACATGCATGCTCTTTACAGCCCCAGGGCCATCTCTCCAGCCCCAGACAAGCAGCCATGGCCTCTTTGATAAGAAGTCTTTTAACCTTGTCCCTATGAAGCAGAAAACCCAATTTTAGGGAAACAATAGTCATACCTGTCAGATAAAGTAATACCTACAGCTGAAAAGCGATTGTATAATAGGACATTTAGCTTTTTAAAAATTCAAAGTATAACTTTCTATTTTATCTCCTCTGGCCTATAAAACCAGCCAACCAGCTTTGCACTGGTTGTTATGCCAACCTTTTATTGCTGCATTGTAGCATTGGTGTGTTGGTGACAGTGTGACTACTGGTAGGGCTGTCATTTGATCAGTTGACACGGTAAAGATGATTAGAATCATCAACATGCAGGCACTATGTGAATGACAGAGTCTGAAACATTCTGGCACTGGTTTTAGCAGATGTCGTCTTGTCTTGCCAGTGGCTAGGGTTGCAATCACTCACTCAGAAAAGAGGACAGTCTGTGATGATTAGGGTAGACAGAAGCAAAAGGCATTTCTTCAACAGTAGGCCTTTTGACTCAGTAGACATCATCTGAGCCTGTCGATAAGGCCGGCATAATTTGGAGAGGGGCCCTGGACTCTGGCAGTTAGCACCAGTCCTGTTGGAATTCTTGGTGGTCTTTCTTCCTGAGAGCACTCTTTCCCCAGGGTGACAAATGCTTTGGGGCTTTTCCTCAAGATATTCCAGGAGAGCGCATATTTTAGAACAATTATGTAAGCTATTTATGAGAGAATCTAGATTCAATGGCTGTCTGTTTGTTTTAAGCCTTGACAGTAAAATTGAACATCAGACTGGAAAGATTAAATATTCCGAGACCTCTAATGAAGCAACATGCATGCTCTGGCATTGTTACTGAAAAATAATGAGGAACTTGGATTGTAAAGAACAGCAAAAACAATATCTCGCTGTTATTAAAGACAAAAATTAGAATAAGTTTTTTGATAATGTTTCTGAAAGATAGTCTTTCAACAAAGTCTCAGGCTGTGGTTCTTATAAGAGAAGCAGTTCAAATCACCAGAAGTGGCATTACTTTTCTAGCACACGCAGATTGGGAAGACTCTTCAGAGTTTGTGCCATGTCACTAGCAGGTGTTCCTAAGCTTCGCCTAGGTCAGTGGTGGCGAACCTATGGCATGTGTGCTGCAGCAGGCTGTTTGTATCATTGAAAACTCTGAAATGTTTACCATTAGCATCCTAGGTGTTTCCCTAGTAAATGAGCCATAGTGGAGGGCCTGTTTCTCAGCAATGGGGACTCAGAAACCTGCCCTGAAGATGTCCCTGTGACCGTGATGCAACTCTCAGAGTTTTTGCAAACTCTCAGAGTTATCTGGGTGTCAGGCTGCTAGCTCACTCTTGCAAAAATTCCTGAGATGTCAGCCAGTCTGGAACACATGGGTCTGCCTGCCCTGAGCATTTGCTCTCTGCGGGCCTCATTCCTTCAGGTTCCACCAGACATCACATTTGCCTGGGAATGCAAAGAATCCAAATGAGAGGAGTTGGTTGTTCCTACAAAAGGCCTGGCAGGTATCACTTGAGGCCCTCCTTACACACCAAAGGGAAGGGTTTGCCAAAGGAACCATATGTTGAATTTAGCTAAGCCCAGATAATTCTTGCACGAGCACTGCACTGTTAGCTTCAACAACTCTGTTTTTTCTCCATTTTCATGACCGACAAGACCCTTCCTATTCATATCAGTTTCCAAACGCATTATAACGTGGTCAGTTAGATTTCCCGCTTTCCAGTTACAATTGTGTGCCAACTCATCCTCTTAAGATTGTTTTAGATCACTCAGCAGAAGTTTTACAGGTTCCAGACTTTCACAGGGAAGGGAATCCTTTGTTTGATTGCCATAAGGCTAATCCACCATAGGTGAAATCTTTACTGCCTTAACTCTACCTTCTCTCTACCAAGTTCTTAGGAGGTGACTTACTTAAGCCCCCATCTTCTGACAACCCAATTTATAAAATCTGTTCTTCACCAAAATTCTTTGTTCCTTAGTCATGTCCTTTAGCCTTTTCAGATACGTAGCTCTTTCTAATTTATAAAGTTACCTAATAAATTATTTATAAAATAAATAAATATGTTTGTTTCTAATAAACCTAAGAAAAATAATTTATTTATGACATTGCCTATCCTATGCATTTAGTTTTTCTGGGTGGTTTCACATGCAGAGGAGTACAGCTTGCCAGGGTGTTAATGTCGCCTAGCTATGGCCTACTGACACAGCCCTAGGCCACCCAGTGGTGTTTCTTCTCCCTCCCTGGAGATAATTTCAGCCTCTGTTCTCCAAGTTGAGCATCTCATTCAGTATACTCTTGACTTTGATGCTTTTTTCAAAATCATCACTCAATCTGAACTGCAGTCTCTTTGAAGGGAGAACCTGTATCCCAAGCTTCTTCATGCATGCACATAGTTGGCAGTCAGGAGCCCCTTGGCTTTTGGTCCTGTGGTGCCAAGGTGTACCTGCTCTTTCTTATTCCCCTCCTCTGTTTGCTGCTCCTAGTATAAAGAGGAGTAAGGGTAGAAGTAGAGGTGGAGGAAGCTGTACTCCTGCCAAATTCCTCCTCCCATACAAAAGGGGCCCCAGGTCCTTCCATTTTAACATGAAGTCTGGGCATATAATTGAGGCAGCATTTCCATGGTAGAGTGAAGGAGTGAGTCAAAGAGGTGAACTGAATGAGCATTTTTGAGAGAAGCTAAATGCCAAAACCTGGCTGACCACCCGGCAGGCCATCAGTTTGGATGGGACCACGTAAAAGGGAGACTGTGAATGTAGAACACTAGGTTAGATACTGAGGCTGGGGGGGAAACTAGAGAGAGACCTTCCTGAGAGCAAGGGTATGCAGTGATTCCTGGGGATCTCCTCTGCCAGTGCCAAGGCAGTTGTTGCTGGGACTCCAGAACAAGCAGTGGAGCAGTTAGACAGTAGCGTTGCCTAGGGCATGTCCCAGTTGCACACTTCAAAAGTGTGGCTAGATCTCCAGAGGCAGAGGAGAAAGAGCAGGGCAGAGGCCTCCCATATGTTTCTATAATATGAGGGACATCCTGGTCAGGAACTATCTATCTGTGTATCCTCTCCAGACTCCAGAAAACTTAGCTGGACATGGAGGGGCTTCCCAAGGTCCAGAATTGCCAATATTGAGCTGAAATTTGCTTCTGGAACCTTACCACATTTTCCCCACAAAGGCCCCCTCCACGCACATGGTTTGAATGTGGTTTGTCCCCATTCAAATTCATTTAGGGACTTGATGCTCAATAGCAGTGTTGAGAGAGGGTAGGACATTTAAGAGATAGTTAGGTCATGGGGCACCACCCTCATGAATGAATTAATGCATTTCTGGAGAGATCAGATTAGTTCTCTTGATACTAAATCAGTTCTCACAAGGGTAGGTTGTTGTAAAATAAGCCTGGCACCTTTCTTTGGTCCCTCTTGCATGCATGCTCCCTCTTCCTGTGCTTGCATCTTTCTCTGATTTCTGCCATGAGTTGAAAAAGCATGAAACCCTCCCCAGAAGCGCAAAAGATGCTGGCACCATGCACTTGAATTTCCAGAACCATGAGCCAAAATAAACATCTTTTCTCTGTAAAATATTCAATCCTCAGTTACTCTAACAGAGTATTGCACTAGAAAATGAACTATACAATTCATAAAGTATAACCAGCCACCAGGGTATATACTCCTCTGGTTATTTTCAACAAAGCCTGTCTTGGGGCACAGAGCTCTGAAAGCAGTCTGGCTCAAGAGGTCAAGTGGTGGATCAGAATTCTTGCCATCAAGAGCAGTTTAGTCAGCTGGTGAGTTTTTTTTTTTTTTTTTTAACTTGGGACTAGCCAATCTTGTCAAAAAAAAGAGGGCATAGTCAGTTCTGAAATCCTTTACCAGGAAGCAAAGTTTGCCTTCTTGCCATCCTTACGCTGGAACATTCCTATCTATTTCCTTCCTGGTAGTGTAGCAGTACAAATCAAATCAAGCTGATCTGTCCTTTGAAGGATGATACAGCATCTCTATCCAAGCCAACAACTCCATACACAGGCACACATAGACCCACATCACTTACGCCTATGTGTTTTGCATACATGATTACACAGAATTTCCCAGAAATCAGAAAAGGTTGGCTCATTGATTTTATTATTGACATTTTGGTGATAGCTCTTTTTAAATGAATCTCCACAGGCTGGACATTAAGAAGCCAAGGTGCCCTCTGGCTTCCAACTAGCTGTCATCATAGCCCCTCTGGGCCTCAGTTTTCTCAGCTATAAAGAGGACTCCTTGATCACTTGTTCTATAAAGAGGACTCCTTGATTACTTGTGTCTCTAACATCCCCTGCTTTTTTTTTTAAAGCACTTACCTGCACTTACCTGCAAATTGAGCAGGCAGAAGCACCTGAGTTTGGAGCTTCATTGAAGTGTTTTGCCTTCACAATGGAAGGAGAGATAAAACATTGTATGGAACAAATGCCTCCAAACATTTAGGTCTTTAGCTCCTTGCCTGAGTTGAAAAGATGTTTCTTTCCGTGTATCTATAGCAACTAGTTAATATTACATGGCTGTCAAACTCCACAGAGGACACCTTGACCAACTACTTACTCTGAAAGACCCTTAATTTCATCTCCTTTATCCAGCCGCAGTTGGATATTTTGAGGAAAATCAGCTCCATGATCTGCTCATGTCTTTTTCTTTCAGAATCATGAACTCCTGTGATGTATTTTTTTAAATTTTAATTAAGCTTTTGGTACATTTTAAATATACAAAATGATCACTTTCATCATAGGGACTTCGGACTTTTTGTCACATTTTGTTAGAGGTGTATTCCATCTGCCTTCCCAGTTTTCACAACCCAGTCTTCTAGTTGTACTAAAAAAAAAAAATGCGAGTCCATGTACAATACTTCATTAATCTCTTAGGGTTGTCTAGAGCTGCATAGACTGCTGGGCCTGACTTTTATTTGGAATTACCTTAAATGACATCTTATTTGGTGTTGTCTTTTCTCGTCTGAAGTGGCATGATGGCTGTCAAGTTTGACGGAACCAGAGAAAGTGAAATGAGTCAAGGGAAGAAGAAGGAGGAGGAACATCTGTAAACCTCTCTGCTAATAAGCAAAGGAGGCACCTGGCCAGTGATAATCCCACATAGTAGATGCAAGACAGCTAGCTCACAAACTGCCCCTTCCTTTCAGAAGTGCCCCAGTTATCTCCACAATGGCCACAGCTCTGAACACAAATGCACATGTGCTATGTGCTAAGTCTGACACAGCACTAAGGTTTTTTGTTTTGTTTTGTTTTGTTTTGTTGAGTGATGTTGGAAAATATGATGACTCATAATTGTCTTTTTTGTTGTTGTTTTTAAATTTAGGACCACGTGGTCTGAGGCAAGGTCGTTGGGGGTAATGGTCTATGTTATAGAAGGCTTATGTGACATTGATTATAGCAAATTTCATACTAGCAAGGGATGAGGGAGACATTCAGGGGTAGGCATTGTTGGGACTTTTCTGGCCGGAAAGAAGTAAGCCACAGGGTGTTGGCAGTTTCATGAATAAGAAATTACTCTTGATTCAGAGGTACAGGAAGGTTAATTGGCAGAGTTTCAGTGATGACTTCATTAGGTAAGCACACATCTGTCCCCGGTCTGATTTACACAAAGACAGAGAAAGGAGGAAGGAAAAGGAAGGAGCTGGTAGAGAGCTGGCAGGGGCTGACAAAGAGGGTAGAATAGTGGAAGACCCTGAGCCAGAAATACATCCACTCAGTACAAGGCATGTGCAAGGGGAGGTGGCCCTTAGAGCAGCTTGCTTTTTTTATAATAAAGCTTATTTACCTGTACCCAGACAGTACAGAAACACATTAAGAAGAAAACACACGTATGCTTGTACATATGCATAATCCTACTAATCAGAGATCACCACTTTAAATTTCTTTCTTTCTTTCTTTCTTTTTTTTTTTTTTCTTATTTTTGTGGCACCAGGGATTGACCTCACAACCTCGCACCTGTCAGACAGGCAGCGCTTAAGCCACTGAGCCAAACTCCCGGCCCTAGTTTTTTGAGGCAGGGTCGCACTATGTAGCTCAGGCTGGCTTTGTGCTTGCGTTGTAGCCCAAGCCGGCCTCGAACTCACAACCCTCCTCCTACCTCAGCCTCCCGAGTGCTGGGATTAAAGGCTAAATTTATTTTTTTCCAGTCTTTTTCTTTCTGTAAATGTTGCATCATAGTTGAGCTCATACTGTAGCTGCAATTTGATACCCATTTTCTTCTTCTGACTTTAGCATAATAGTTCCCTATGCTTTCATGAACTCCTTGTGTGTGGTATTATGGCCACATGATGGTTTGTCTTGTGGATGTTCTTTGGCATGATGAATCCTTCATCCTGTAGGTCAAACATCCATGGACTTGACTCCCAGCAACCCCACTACCTCATTTAATAGCTTGATGACCTTGGGAAATGACTTTATCTCCCAAGGCCTCAATTATTTCAATGGCAGAATGAGCATGCCACTATCACTACCTCACAGAGTTGTCACAAGGATTAAACAAAATAGAACTTACTCCTTCTGTTTGTGAAATCACCTCCTCCCAAGAGTTGATTTCCTTCCTTGCCTTTTGCAGATGAGAAGGGATAGCTAGGTGAAGTGGCTTGTCCTGTGTCTAGGGCTTGTCCCACGTAAGGGAAAGAGACTTACAGTGATGGTTAGATTTCAGAACCACACCTCTGTCTTACCATGCTATACTGTTAACTCAGAGTAGCTTGGCAGAATCATCAAACCAGTGAAAAGCAGGCCTTAAAAGTTATTGATCCCAGAGCCTACATGCTATGATGGTCCCAAGAAAGTTCCCTATAGGTCTCATATTCTCTGGATTTTACTTAAAATCTTTTCTTCTTATGGCTGCGTGCTACATTAGGCACCAGTGAGTTGGGGTTAAGGTTGGACATGTGCCTTTTCTGGTCCCTATTGTAATTTCACAGTAGTACATTTTTAGAGAGCAGAAGTAACTGTGGAACATTATTAAAATCACAGGTAGATGGATGTCTAGAGAGGTTGAGGAGAAATGTCAGCAGCAACATGGATCATATGCTCCAACCCTCCCCATTTCCGTCCTTTCTTAATGATCCTGACATTGAGATGGTTCTCTTCTTGCCTTGGCCCAACGCTTTGCTCTTATCACACTGTCCAAGATGATGCAATGGCTGGGCTCTCTGACCACCAAATCATTTGCCAAGTCTAGCAGACAGCATCTTCCTCCAACAGTAGATCCTGGATAACAAAGAAACGCCTGGAGATTCTGGAAATACTTCAAGGATGAATACCACTGAATGCTTCTGTCATCTGCAGAGTAACATTGTGTGAGAGAAAAACAAATAGCAGCTGATTTGCAAAAAACTCCATTCCAGTTTATCACATATGAATGGGTACAACTGGTCCACAGGTACCTTGCAAATGGCCTGGCAGCCCTGATGTAGAAAAGGGCAGGAGGCGCAGCAAACCCTCAGCCTGCTACATCCACAGTGTATCTTCCCAGTGAATCTTTTCAAATTGCTTGATTATTCAGCAGATTAAATCTTAATTGCAAATGCGGTTTCAGTGTAGGAGTAGAGTGCCATTGTGCTTGCTAGTTTTGGGCCATTTTTGCTGAGCCGTGCTTTTCCAGAAGTGTGTTACAAATTTAGAAAGGGGAAAATGGTGTTTCGTTTGTCGATCAGAGTTTTGTTTTGCCAACTGAGTTTATTTTAGTGTTTGTTTAGAGGTGCCTAAATGAGACGTCCCTGGAGAGAAAATTGCTCAATATTTTTGGAGAGGTTTTCTAAATTGTCCGCACTGCACACAGAAAACAATGTCTGTAGTCCTGTGAGAGGACAGTTTGCCAACAGTCTCATGTGGTATAATTTTGATTGATTTTCCAGAGACCCAAGAAACCACCACCTCCATCCGCTCCTGTCATCAAACAAGGGGCAGGTAATGTATCTTTCGGTTACATCAAATAAAGTGTACTGGCTGTCTTTCTGTTACATAAGTTCAAATTGTCCTTGATAGAGCTCCAGATAGATGACTGGATTCAAATGCCACAGATTGCCAAATTGGAAAGTTATGACTGGATGTCAACAGACAAATTTTAAATACAGGTATTCTTCTTTTAACAGCCTGTTTAATGATTGTTCAGACTTACGACCCACTACTCAGACTTAACAACCCATCTTATTTTATGAACAACTCTGTACATCTTGTTTTTAGAGCCTCAGTGTCGTTTTTTGTACAGTACACCTTGTTTATACATCGTGTTTATACATGTAATTTTTGCTGATTGTACTGTACAGTACAGTACTATAGTTTTATGTTAATGCATTACAGTACTGCATATAAGAGTTATGGAAGTAAAAGCAAGGTCATCAAGTTGGAGTTTCCTTGGACCATTTCTTTGTTCTGAATGTTGTAATATACATACTATATACAATTCCTCATTTAGCGACCAATTTGCTTAGGGACCTAGCCACAGGAACACAATTCAGTTGTTAAATGAGGAATGCCTGCAAACTGTTGATTTTTCCTAAAGACAAAAAAACACTAAAATGTGTCCCTGATATAGTGCAAAACTCGGGGCTCCCAAAGACAATAATCAGAAAGAACTTTTAAAGTAAACCAGTTTTGCTTTTTGAGTTTGTTTTTAATAAACTACTTTAAAGAAAGAAAAACCTGATTTTGTCCTGCTTTGCCTACATCCTATCAAGGGTTGGTTTAGGGAAGATTGGTCCCCATGGGCCGTAACATCATCGTGCATGTAGGGAGTTGTGGACTTTTTAATGTCTGTCCAGTGTGGCTGACCAAAATTTCAACTCACTTCACTTCCCCTCAATTAAAAGATGCTTTTCTAGGCATAAATACTTTCCCTCTTGATTCCTTTTTTAATCTTAAAAAGAATCCAATTCACCTTTTCTGTATTGTTCAGATAATAAAGTTGAAAAATAGAGGAATTGATATTGGACATTTGGTAACTCATTGCACCTTGGGTTGCATACAGGTGATGATTCATGTTTCCCAACACTACTCTTCTTTGTAATTATTATAGTTAATTGTGGGGGGAAAGTCCTTCACTAATAACTAGCTAAACAGCATTTTTAAAAAGTAACTACTAAAACGAGTAGGAATATTTTTAGTTCTACACAATTGTATGTCTATAACATTTAAAGTGTGAATAAATTTTCAGATTGGTGTGTTCATAAATTTATTAAGAAATGATTTTTTTAAAGTTATATTTGGCCCACCAAGGTGGGGTAAGGAAATCAACTTGACCCCAAATTTCTTTCCCATTCCCTTGGGCATAATTGAAAATTACAGAGATGAAGCCTTGAAATGGGATGTTAATTACATCTGCTCCTCCTCATCCCTGTTGGTGTTGAGCAGTTTCATTTTGCCACCTAGTGGTTCTGGCCATATAAATATTTTATTTTGCTGAGATTAAAGCAGACAATTTATGTGTTTTTCTCTGAAGACTCTTTTCACCTAGAGGCCTTGGTAACTGGAAATCAAGGAGATGAACCAAGTGGTCTACAGCTCAGGCAACCTAGCATATAGTAATGAGAATTGGATTCTTCAAGATAGTGGAATTGTTAATTCTTTCTGTGTCTCCAGGAATGAGAACTTCATTTCATTAGAAAGCTACACTGTGTAGCATGTAGGCAAATTGTTATCTTTTGAAAATGATCTTAGCATTTGTGATGTGTCTCTGTGCTGCAAAACAAGATGACATTTCATCTTCTTAAACTACTGCTGCTGCTCATTGATCCTGCTGAGGGATCTTGGGAAATGCTTTGTGATAAGGAGGTAAATATTTGTATATTCCCCATAATCAACATTCCTTGACCAAAAAAAGAAAACAAAAAGATGGCATTGATATAAATCAGATACAGTGTTTGATTTATAGTGAGTCATTAAAGGGATTCAGATGAAATATATGTTCAATAGATTTTTTTAAATAGTTCTTTTGGGCTCTGAGGCTGTGTAATTGAGATTTTAATACCAAGCACTCATCTTTTGGGGTGGATCATGTGAAGAGTTTGTCAGACACTCAAGCAAGCCTATAAATAAAGAGAAGTGTTTCTGATTGGTTTGTGCTTAGCTCTTTCTAAAGTTCTCTACATGCCAGAGGTCAATGATATCGTCAGACCTCAGGTGAGGAAGAATCTGTAGTCCACCTGGGTAAAGATAAATGTTAAGTGGTGATTTGGAAAAATGTGATACTTGAGGAGCTCAGACACTAAGAGAAAGGACTTAGGGAGAACCATTGTAACATTGCTGCACATCTCTCAATTTTATATTTCAGGTATTCTGCTACATTATAAACTTAGCAGCATAAATTAGCAATCTTCTTACGCGTACAGATTCTAGGGGTCAGAATGTGAACGGGATATGGACAGGATGGCTTGTTTCTACTCCATCAAGGCTGGGACCTCAGCCGGAAAGCTGGATTAGCTGAGGCTGGAGGAGTCCTCCTTGAAGGTCGCTGCTTCAATTCCATGTTGGTTCCCTATGACAGGGTGCATGGAAGACTGGTCTCTACTGGGACTGTAGGCCACAGTGTCCACATGTGACCTACAGGGTGGTCGAATTATTACATGGAGGTTTCAGTATTCCAGGAAATGAACTACATGAACTTTTATGACAAGGCCTTGGAAATTATACGATATTTCATAGGCCGCAAGTTGAAGCAGTTGCAAACCTGCCCACATTCCAGGCAAAGGGATATGGATCTCACCTTCCAATGGGAGGAGGATCAGACCGTTCCAGGCCATATTTTAAAACTATTACAAGATAGAATTCAGGTCCATATGAAACCACTTCTTATTTATACAGCATAATATCCAGTAACCCATTATTTGTATATTTTGATGAGTGACTTCTTTATTTTTACACTCTTCCAATCCCCACTCAGTGATATCCTTTAACTATTTTTATGCCTAAGGAAGCAGGTTTAAATATCAGAAAATATCACTGGTTTTCTTATGAATTAAGGATGTGTAGGCAAGCAAATTCAATGACACAGGCTGGAAATGACTTCAGCTTTGTTTCTAAGCAACTCATGTTAGCCAGATAATACCAGCACTCAGCTCAAGCAAAAAAAAAAGTGTATTGCCTTTGCTATACCTGATAAATATTTAGATCCTGGTGTGTCTAATAAATGAAAACATTTTCTGATAACTTATCCTATCTCTCTTAGGTACCACAGAGAGAAAACATGAAATTAAAAAGATACCTCCTGAAAGACCAGAAACACTTCCAAACAGAACAGAAGAGAAAGGTATGAAATCAATTCTTTATTGGCAGCTCTGCAATAAGAGCCAAAGCTGTCTTCACAGTGCTAGTGTAGATTACCCATAGAATTTGCATTTTCTTTAGCATATGATGATTTTGGGTTAGTTTTGATTACTTATAGGCATCCCATTTCTAAGGAAATAGGAGAGGGTACTGATTAGGGCCAGAGTTTCTCAGTAAGTGAAAAACAACCAGACCAGTCATTTAACACGCAGGTACTCTTCTGTGATGTCTCTGCCATTGCCATTCTATCCCTACTCTGAAATTGTACGCTCTAAGTTCCTTAAGGACCTGGAATGTAGCTGACTGTTTTCATCTAGCTTCTCCTCTGTACCTGGTGCCCAGGGTACTTAATCATCACTGTTGATAGATGGACTTGGCTTAGTAAAATTTCCGTCCAGACAAATGAAGACGCTCTTCCTTAGTTACTACTGGGCCCTTGATGGGTTAAAAAGGTTGCAGATACATGTCTTTGCTCAAGAATATTGGTGGCTGGGGGAGCGAGGCATGGCAATACTGAGAAAAACACTGCAGTGCTCAGAGTCTCATGAAGGTGGTCAGGAATGTCGTTGGCAGAGAAGTGGATAAATCTCACCCAGTCAGTTTTACAGATCTGTTTGTTTCCCACCATTCTGAGTGTCTCTCCCAAAGAAATCCACAATCTGTGTAAGGACTCTTTATTTGGTGCCCAAGATTTGATTGATCACACATTTTTATGGGAAAAGTGCCATGTTGTTATTATGAACAGGAGGCTGAGCAAATTCCATTTTAAAAAGCAGTTATTTTGAAATCACAAGAGAAATGCTGGATTAATGAATATAATTATTTGGAGGTGCTCCTTGGTGGCCTCATGAAATTTTATTGTAAAATTGCATATTTCATATCAACCTGCTGCAAGTTGTACCAACATTGCAAGCTATTAAGAACCTATACCTCTTTCTTTCACAGTGAATTTGAGTTGTAGAATTTGAGGTAGAATTTGAGTTGTAGAATCCTATTGTGAAGGCCAAGGCTGTGTCACAGATCAATGAAAAAATAGCCACTGAGGTTATAAATAGCTCTTTGATAAAAGCACCATCCCCTGTCCTCACAGAGGACACATGACTAGTGTCTTGTTACTAACCAAGCTATATGACGAAGACCCTTTTCTACACTGGTCCATGCTAACCAATTTATGGGCTGACACGTGAACACCACCTTCCTTGGCTGACCAAGTAGCCACATACCCCTGGTTTTTCACCCCCATGAGTTTGT
>RJWM01021265.1:0-37446 GCA_004363535.1 Dasyprocta punctata | reverse complement strand
AGCAGTGTTTGTATTCCAGAAAGAGAAAAGTATCTGGTTTGAGTTCTGTCATAAGGGTGCTGCATTTAGAAGAGTTGTAAATTTGAAGCTGTAATGCCAAGCTCCATATTTTATTAAATGGGTGGAAAAATGAGCAATATTTTTGTAGGGGGAGATAATAATGAAATTCATCACCTATGAAGGATAATGTAGTTGCAGTGTAAAGTATCAGCAAATCCACATATACAGATACACATACACGTGGACACATGTGCACTAAGCTTGGTAAAAGAGAGGATTTAGGTATTATTTGAGTTTGTTCAACAAGAATTTATTTTGACAATGTGTGTCACATTGGGGCTAAAATTATTTCTTAAAATATTGAACGAATGACAGTGTGGGTTAAAGATAAGAAGCTTTTAGGCAAGTCACTTAAACTTGCAAGAGAGACACAGTAAAATCTGGAAATAGGGAAAATGAGGAATATTTAAAACATATGCTCTTTGAATTAGCATCTCAGTGGATACCTAGAGAAAGGCACTGATACAAATTGGGTCTGAACACCCTGACATTAGACTTCAGAGCACAATTATGAGAAATGAGACAGCAAGAAAGAAGGCGTGCTTTGGATTAGAAGGGTACAGCTGTTATTCCTGTTCACATTCACAAGATTAATTTCTTGGATTAGTTTGTGGTCATGCTAAAAATTGGCAGAGTCTGACACTGGTGGGAAGAGTGTGGTGACCAGGAAAAATAAGAACATGGTTGGGCAGTACGTGGTGTATGGAAGTCGGGCTGGGAGGGTGCAAGGATCTCAAAGAAAAGCCTTCCAGGTACAGTTTCTTGTCCTGGTAGGAATCAGCGCCCGCAAGAGCAATGAAAAGCAAAACTAGAAGCGCTGCAGGCTCTCGTTAGGAAGCATCAATTATTTCTCTGAAGCAAGAAGGAACCAAACATTGATATTTAAATTGTCTCTAAACAACAGTGAGCAATGATAGATTGATGGAGACCTCAGCAGCAAAAAACGAAAATGAATATTGCTAGCGCTTGTCAGCAGACACAAATACTACGTGATTAATCCCAAACACACCAAGGAGAATGGCATTGCTACTTCTCATATGCTGTTCAGGACAGGGTGAGGGGATATAGGAAGGAGGGCAGAGTTGTAATTCAGAAAAAGAGTGACGTGGAGGACTACGTCCTGAGTAGCTCAGAAGGGCGACAACAGTAAAGCACAGTGCAGAATGCAAGAAACCTGCAATTTTATTTAACATCATTGTAATATGACAGAGGAAGCTGTGTGCCAAAGATGCAAAAGAGGTCACCCTGTATTTCAGCACAAGAGGTTATGGGTGTGAGTTTCAAGGACACATTGCCTGGACTAGATTCTAACAGTCTGAGGACCTTGAAGACAGTGATCCAATCTCTCTGTTCCTCGGATTTTTAATCTGTAAAATGGGATATTAGCCATGCATACACCAACCATGTGATGGCCAAGTTTGTTTTATGTAAAAACCCTTAAGATAGGCCTTCTTAAATATGAGTCAAGTGAATAGTGGAAAAAAGTGTCAACTCAAATGCAAAGAAGACATTTTGATATGAAGAAGGATAACAAAGACTCTCTTTCCTTAGAAATAACTCATTCTGAGAGCTATCCAAGCATGCACCATTCTCAGACTTTCTCTTTTCAGTTTTTCTGAAGCCCAGAGAAATCAGTGTGATACTGAGGGGCAGGATGGCTCCTTTAGGTTATTCCTACTATCTCCATAATGCTTATGATGTCTTTTAGGATTCCATTCCTGCCAAGAAAAAAGGAAAGACCAGAGAAGAGAATTAACAAGAAAGTGATAAAATAGAATATGAAATTGTATTTGTGTGTGTGCTACCATGATTTATCCACTCTTTTATTCTTTCCATATCTCTTATCAATCACAAATATTTTGAGCTGAGTCCTAAACTTTAAGAAAAATCAGTAAGGAACTTCAGAATGAGGAGAACTTAAACCACCAATATTCTCTGGGACTGTGAAATTTATCACTGTCTGCCTAAAGCAGAATTTGTTTAAATTTATTAAAAAACATAAATTATGAAGATCCAATCCACAGAGATTTATATTCATCTCATTTTTGAAATTTAAAAGATTTTTGTAGGTAAAAACCGGAGGTATAAGTATATTCAAAATACAGACATTAGAAGAGCTATGGTAAATTTTGGAAGGTGTATAATTTTACAAATGTTAAGGTCAAACATTTCTAAAAAGACAACCTTAAGAAGGCATTAAAACATTAAAAAATGTAACACAGTTGTTTGGATTTTCCACTAGTGCCTGCTATTTCACACAGTTGCACATTAAATGTCCTTGGTCTGACCTCAATACTCAGGTTAGTGTTGTTCTATTGGTGTCTTCATTGTAAATGTAATCCAGAGAAAATTTTATGATTCTGGGTTTATTATAGGACAAAATGATTTAGAGTTAGTAAAGCCTTTTTATTCCTAAGTACATTTCCTTCATCAACTACATCCCCAAGGAAGCACTTCTGGTGTGGGGGAGTAGGGAAGCACTAACGGGGAGTGGTAAGAACACGAACAAAGCACACTGGGTAATGCTAATCACGACACGAAAACGTTCTCATTTAATGAGCTGCTGTGTAAGTTGAGTGAATATACCTGTCTCACCAGAGGCCTCTTAACCTGAAATTTGGCTAATAGTCTCAGGTTTTTAGAAGGTTATATCTGATTCAATGATTTGTCAATACTGATAAGCTATTAAGCTAGTGCTTTTTAAAGTTCTCAATCTCAAAACCTTTTTATTTCCTAACCCAAAGCTTATGTGTGCAAATATACCCAGTATTCTTTCATGAGTATCTTTACAAGATATGACAAAAAACAACAGTGAATGCTGCTGTCTAGTGCCATCCAATGGAAAACCAGGCTGATAAAAATATTAAGGTGTGTCCTCTACCACCTTATTTCCTGGGTCTGTCACCATGCAACTATTGGCTCTGCCCAGGGTCAAAAGGACCCTGAAAAGCAAACATTTAGAATGGATTCAGGAAATCAAGGAATCCATGACAGCAAATCTAAAGACATACATGAAAGATGACTTTCAGAAGTGCTCCGAAAGTGGGGGTGCGCACCTGTAGTCTCAGCACTCAGGAGGCTGAGGCAGGAGGATTGCTGTGAGTTTGAGGTCAGCCTGAGCTACACAGTGAAACCCTGTCTCAAAAAAAAAATGGCAAAAATTATAGGATAAGTGTGGTTGTGAGGGGAGTAATGGCAATGTGTCATATCTCATGATCATTCCTCGTATAGATGTCAAAAAATGTGATATACCACATTATTTGAAGGAAGAATAAAAACCAAACAATCAGTTGAGCATGGTGCTACAATCTGTAATTCTAATCTCACCAGGCTGAGGGAGGAGCGCAAGTTCCAGGGTATTGTGGATAACATAGCAAGATCTTGTGTCAAAACAAAACTAAGAAGAGTTGGGATGTAACTCAGTTGTTGAGAGTTGTCTATTGTGATTCAAAGGCCTGTATTCAATCTTGGCTATGAAAAACAAGCACACAAGCAAAGAAAAAAATCACAGAAATTATCATTTTAAATGATCCAGAGAGGGCATGTGATACAACATCTCTCATGATAAAATCTCAGTATGTTTTTCCACTTTCATTCAATATGCCCCTGGAAATGCTAGCCAGAGTGGTCAGACAAATACAAAAGACAATAGAGAAACAGAGGTCCAGCTATCACTATTGGTGGATGATTTGCTCTTACATATAATACATTCCACTGAAAACATTAATACTGATAAGTGAATTTAGCAAAGTCACATGATACAAAATGAACACAAAATGGCAATGACATTGCTATACACCAATAGTGAATTGTCTGAAATAGAAATCAATGAAATAACCCTGTTTACATAAGTTAGAAAAGATAAACAAACTTAGCCAGTGAAGTGAAAGATCTGTACAATAAAAGCTATAAAATAATGATGAATGAGATATAAGAGAACACAAACACAGTATGACAGCTTTTGTTTATGGATTGCAAGAATTTTACAAAGGATATTGTTAAGATACCCACACTGGAAAAAGTAATCTATGTTTCGATAAAATCCCTATCAAAATTTACAATGGTATTTTATCACAGAATTAGAAAAACAAATTATAAAGTTTGTATGGACCCATAAATAATCCCAGATGCTTAAAGACATTTTGAGGACAAAGGATACAGTCACCTGACTGTTACAAAGCTGCAGTCATCAGATAGCGTGGTATCGGCACAAAAACATACATAGTCCAGTGGAACAGAAAAGAGAGGCTGGGAGTAAATGTGATTATCTATAGCAAATTGATTATTGACAAAGGTACAAAGAAGAAACATTGGAGAAGGAACAGACTTCAGAAATAGTGTTGGGAGAATGGCATATCTATATGTTTAAAAAGAAACTAGAGCATGGTCTCTCACTAGATACAAAAATCATGTTAAAATCAATTAAATAATTAAAATCAGTATCTTCCCTAGGCAACTGAAAAAACACAGCATAACAGAAAATCTTTAGGATACTGGAATGGGCCGTGATTTGGAGGACAGTGTCCAAATAGCACAGGCAATAATATCCAGAGTTGCAAGCCGGGCGTGGTGGTGCATGCTTTTAATCCAAGCACTCAGGAGGCTGAGGTAAGAGGAGCGTTGTGAGTTCAAGGCTGGCTTGGGCTATAATGTGAGCTCAAGGCTGGCTTGAGCTACACAGTACAACCCTGCCTCAAAAAACCAGGGCCAGGAGTCTGATTCAGTGACTCAAGCGCCTGTCTGACAGGTGCGAGGTTGTGAGTTCAATCCCCGGTGCCGAAAAAAAAAAATATCCAGAGTCAATAAATTGAACTGTATCAAGTTAAAAACTTCTGCATAACAAAGGAAATAATGAACAGAGTAAAAGAAAACTTGTAGAACTGGAAAAATATATGCAAGCTAAGCATCTGGCAAGAGATTTAAAATATATAAGAAACTCCAAAGACTAAAAAATAAAAACAGAACATATTTAAAAATGAGCCATTTCTCCAAAGAACAAATACAAATGGCCCACAATGTATTTAAAACATCTTGAGGATCAACAAATGAGATTGTATAAAATTGAAAAGTTCCTACTGTGCAGCAAAGAAAACAGAAAACAGACAACCTATAGTACTGAAAAAAATTGTGGCAGCTACACTTTGGACAGAGGATTAATGTCTGGAGTATATAAAGAAATAAAAAATAGGTGTCCCAGAATAAAAGGTTCCATTATATAATGCACAGCTGAAATAAATAAGCATTTTTCAGCAGAAATACGAATGGTCAATAAATACATGAAACAGCCAACATCACTGGCCATTAGGGAAAAGCAAATTAAAAGTCCTACTCAAGAAAAATGGCAATCATCCAGGAATCAGATAATAATAGATGCTGGTGAAGCGGGGCTAGGAGGATAAAGAACACTTCTTCATTGTTAATGAGATCATAAATTGGTACAACCACTATGAAAATCAGTATGGAGGTTCTACACACACACACACACACAAACAAAGAAAACTAAATATTCCATTAGATTCATCTATCCTACTTCTAAATATCTCCCCCAAAGAGTTAAATATATGACATTACAGTGATACCTACATACCCATGTTCATAACAGCACAACTGATAATAAATCTTAGAAATGGAGTTTATGTTCATTAACAGAAGCATAGTTGAAGAAAATGAGGTATTTATTCACAGTGGATGCACTTTGAGTTCACAATATGAAGTAAAATAAATCAGATACACAAACGTAAGTTTTTCTTTAATGAGAAACCCTAAGTGTAAATAAATTAAAGAACAAAATAAAAGATCATAGGGAACATGGAGAGAGATCTTTTGCAATAGGGAAGGGGAAAAGGAGAGAGGACCTAGAAAGAATTAAGAAATGTTGGCCATTAAGATGTGTTCATTATGCACCGCAAACATATACTAATTAAAAAAAAAAGAACCTGGAGAAAAATTCTTAGCACCACTAATTGTCATGGATTTGTAGATAAAATGGCAATGAGCTTGCACCACATTCCAGGAAGAATGTTATCACAAACCCAATAGAGTGACAGGCACGGAGAAAGAAGGAAACACCTGTACTCTGCAGTCAGAAATATAAATTGGTACAACCATTTAAAGAAAGAACGCACATTCTTCAAAACCTAAAAATAAGGTTTTGTATGATCCAGAAATCTCATAAATATCCAAAAAAAAAGGAATTCAGTATATTAGACATCTGCACTCCTGTATCTATTGTAGCACTATGCATGTAGCCAAAAAATGGAAATTACTAGTGTGTCAATCAACTATGTAACAAAAAATGTAGTATACAGGCACAGAATAATATGACTCAATTATGAAAAGAATGGAATTTGGTCATTCATGGCAACACAAATGAAAATGGAGACCAATTAGATTAAGTGAAATAAGCGAGGCACTGAAAGATAAGTCCTGCATGAGCTCACTGATAAGTGCGATTTAATGAAAGTGAGAAAGGAATGGCAGTTATCAGGTACTTGGAAGAGTAGAAGGAAAGGAGAGATCGGGATAAACTGATAAATGAGTGCTGAGTTACACTTAGAAAAGAGTGAGACTTTCCAGTGTGCTGTTTCACAATAGGGTGCCCATAAATAAAGATAATGTATGCTTCAAAAAGCTAGAAGAAAGGGTTTTGAATGTTTTCACCATAAAGAAATGGCATAGATGAGACATATGTTCAACCTGATTTAAACGTTATATAATATGCCTATATAGCAAAACATTAGATGGTGCCTCATAAATATGTGCAATTCGTGTGTATTTTTTTAAAAAATGAATTTTTTAAGAGAAAAAAACACATATAAAAAAGACAAAAATCAAAAGAAACAAACAAAGGACTAGAGTAAATGCACAATAGTAACATTACAGGTTTACAAAACAGGATGATAGAAACTTGACAATGGTTGCAATATTGCATATTGTTATCTTCCAAATGGTTGTTTACATTAACAGATAGAGACATGTAAAATTGATCTAATCATGTGAGTATTAATTGTTCTTTCCCAATAACAAATACATACAACAAAAAATGAATTTAATTTAAAAATGAAAAGATTGGTTATTCAGTGTGAAATTATTTGGATTGTGCATGTTTCCCAGTGCTGCCATGACAAATGCCCCCAACTGGGCAATTTAAACCAACGAAAACTTATTCTTCCATAGTTATGCCATTTTCTGGGCCATGCTTACTCTATTCTCTCTAGGCAATGATCTTTCCTTATATTTTCTAGATTCAGGAAGAGTCAGGAATATTTTGGTTCTCAGTGATGTAACCCCAAAGCTTGACTGTTTACTGGTGGACTTCTCTGTATGTGTCCATCTTAGTTATTTTCTTGTTGCTGGGACAAAAAACCCGACACTCAAAGCTAAAGGAGAAAAGCTTTATTTTGGCTCACAGTTTGTAGAGGTTTCAGTCCATAGTTAGTTGGTTCCAGGGCAGGGTGACATGGAAGAGGGGGATTGCAGAGCACAAACAGTCCATGGAAGAGCAGGCAGAAGGAAATGAAGCATCGCAGCAGCCAGCCTGCCCTTCCCTTTTACCCCACCAGGAAACAAGCCTTTTGAGTGGTGCTACCCACATCCAGAGTGAGGCTTCTCATTACCTACAACCAAAATCGTGATAAACCAATTAGTGGAATAATTTAACACCACACACCCTTAATCTGGGTACCATAGCCTTAAGCCACATTCACACTCTTTAAAGACAGGCACCTCTGAAAAACCCTACTGCATGAAGCTTTGGGGGGACACATCTAGGTATAAATGCTAACAGTGTCTCCTCATGGTATGCTTCTACATAACTGTCATTTCCCATCTAAAAAGACACCAATTGTGATAGACCAGTGATCCTCACTACTCTAGAATGATCTTAGCAAATCATATCTTTGGAGGTACTTTTTCCAAAAGAAATTTGTATTTGGAGATACTGGTGATTAGGAGTTCAAACTTTTGGAAGGGATATAATTTAAACATAAAAGATGGCTAACTAAAACATTAAATATTGATTGCTAATTAGGAGGCATGCAGGCCAATCATAAATCACATTTCATGATGAATAGAATAAAGTTATTTACTTTTGCAATCTAGAAATTCATAATGCACAAAAATGTTTTCTCAACTCACCTGAATAATCATACATTATACACAATTTGCAAGTAAAGGTGCTTCATGCTATTTATCAACTCAGTCAGAAAACAGGCCTGTAAAATTACTATCACCCAATGATTAACTAATTATTATTCCTAATAATTTGTTGCTACAGTGTTCCTCAGTTTTTTAAAGTGAAATAAACCTGGTAGCATCCTCATCACAGTATTATGGTAACGTGCCCCTGAGAAGACTCTAGAGCAGTGAACGCAAACCTTGTAGAGCTTCCAATGATGCAAACAGCCCTCTGTGGCACACAGGCCATAGCTTTGTCACTTCTGCTCTATGGATTAAAAGCAGCATTGCAAAGATGAGCTGCATGATTTGGAATCTAGAATATGTCACTCACAATACTGTAAACTTGAACAGTTCCCTTAGCCTCTCCCCAATTCTGTTTGTTTAAATGTAAAAATGAGAATAATCATACTAGCTACTTGAAAAGGTTGTTAAATTAGGCAAATCTTTGGAATTATGTAGAAAAGATCTAACAAATAGAAACTTCTTAATAAATGTTTATTTTTTTATTCTGAGTATTGGTAAAATAGCTGATTCTCATTTGATATATGAAAAAATATCATTTAGACAAATAGCACATAACTGATTATACTTAAATAGAAATGTGGAACAACTTTGACACATTTTACTAATGTTATCCATACTTGTCCTCTGTGAGACTGCTGCTAACTTAAAGACCTTCCAATCTTCATCTTCTAGCCATTCCACATCTTTTGAGAGATAGGTGGTATGGCTTAATGAATGTGGTACTTCCTTCCTTGAACCAAGCTCATTGTAATTTGTTGTCCTACATTCCCTCTACCACCCCCACCGCATGCTATTAAAACATTTCAATAGTTGAATATTCTTTTAAAATTCTGACTTAATACTTCACAATATGGAACTAATGGATTATTTGGAACTCTCTTATTTTGATTTCATGATGGTTTCTACACTTATATGTAATCTTTGTTATGGTTTAGGTCTAGGGGTGTTCTTCCAAAGCTGCTTGTGTTTGGAAGGTGACTGGCTCATTGTGGTTTTCTATGCACATTAGTCTTACAGTCCGTTGAGGAGTTCATAGCCGACTTGCTATGAGGAGGAGAGGTCTGGTTAGAAGAGGAAGGTCACTGGGTAGCACCTGGACGGGTGTATCTCCCTCTTGGGATTCACTCTTCTTGCTCTCTGCTTCTTGGCCACCATGATGTGAACAGCTGTCCTCTTCCCAGACCCTCCCCGCTGATGTTTCAGCACTTGATCCAGCCCACCAGGGACTCTTCTGTAAGTATCTCATCATGCACATATTTTTAATTGTAGTAAATTTCTGGACACAAATCATGTCAGGTTACAAACTACAGTTGTTAGTTTTGTATATACTGTCAAATTGGCTTCCAAAATTAAAATAATCTCTTAAATACTTACTTTTCTTTATGACCTGATGGCTTTTTAGTATCTGGTAAAATATTTTTCTAGACATTCTTTATATCTACTTGATAGTCTTCAAATATTCCATGAAACTATGATGTTGAGATTATTATTAACCATTTGCTGTTATATTACTCTAAATATTAATAATGCTGACAATCAATTTCTAGATTAATTTTTCTGGTCATTGTATTTTTTACAAATTGATCAAATATTTTGCTAAGGTTTTATGTTGAATCATCTGTTGTTCACTGATTTATACTGTTTTGTAGACTTGCTTTTTTTTTCTGTAGCAAACAGTAGTGTTTATTTCTGTTAACTGTTTTAACTTTTCGGTCTTATTTTAGAGATTGGCTTTAATGCAACGGTGAGAACATTGCTGATTTTCATGTTTTCATAAATTTCCCAAAACAAAATCATAAAATGTTTTTATAATTTTAATATTTCCCATAAATAATTTATTCATATAAAAATTTAATCCACCAGAAAATAAAATTTGAAAATCTTGAGGTATTACTTAAGCACACTTCCAAAATACATAAATGTTATTGTTTAATATCTACATGTAGTTTATATAGAAATTAAGATATATAGATACACCACATTTCTAAATTGTGTCACTGTTTACATAACTCATTACTACATGAAATAAGAAACTTATTGAAGCCAGGTATGGTGGAGCACACCTTTAATTCCAGCACTTGGGAGGCTGAGGCAGGAGGATCGTTGTGAGTTTGAGACTAGCCTGGGCTACAAAGTGAGTTCAAGGCCAGCCTGAACTGTGTAGTGAGACCCTGTCTCAAAAAATAGGGCCGGGGGTTTAGCTCAGTGGCCTAAGCGCCTGCCTGGCAGTCGCAAGGTTGTGAGTTTGAATGCTGGTACCAAGAAAACGAAAAAAAAAAGAAAGAAATTTATTGAAAGTTACATCCTTATATTTTCTGCACTTCTTTTTTCATGTTTTGGTGCTATTAAAATTAAAAAAGATACATATTTGATATTATTTATATAAAACAAATTAGATAGATTTTTGTTAATAAAAATAATCTATACTTTTAAGAGAGGTGGTTCATGTTTTTGAAAGTTTGAAAATAGTAACTGTGTGTATTTATGGGATGCAGTAGATGGCTTCAATTTAGGTACTGTCCATACTGTGAAATGATCAAATCAGGACAAACAGTGTGCATCTCAAATGTTCATAATTTATTTTTGGTAAGTACTTTAGCCCTGTCTTTCAGTTATTTTGAAATATACAATTCATTATTTTTTACTGTAGTTACTGTATTCAGAGAGAACACCATAACTCTATACCTCCTTTTCTATTTTCTATTTTTGTGAATTTGACTTTCCTTAGATTCCACATATAAATGGGATCATTTGGAAATTGTTTTTCTGTACCATGCTTATTTCACATAACACAATGTCTTCTGGGTTCATCAATCTTATTGCAAATGACAGGATTTACTGTCTTACAAAAAGTTGAATGGTATTTCATTATGTATGTGTACAACATTTAGAAGTCCATTTGTTCATTGATGTGCACTTTGTTCAACATCTTGGAATGAGAATAGGGCTGCTAGAGAGGTGGGGGTGTAGGCATTTCCGGAGTGCGTTGATTCCAGTTTCTCTATGTATATAGCCATCATGGGATTTTGAGAGGCTATCTTTTCCTTGTTTTTATTTTTATTTATTTATTTTTTTTGCAGCACCGGGGATTGAACTCACAGCCTCACACCTGCCAGACAGGCGCTTAAGCCACTGAGCCAAACTCCAAGCCCTGGTTTTTTGAGGCAGGGTGGCACTATGTAGCTCAGGCCGGCCTTGTGCTCGTGTTGTAGCCCAAGCCGGCCTCGAACTCACAATGCTCCACTTACCTCAGCCTTCCGAGTGCTGGGATTAAAGGCATGCGCCACCACGCCCGGTTTTTTCCTTGTTTTTAATATGTTAAAGTCCTTATGCACTTTGGATGGTAGTTCCTTATCATATGACTTTAAATAAAAACCCTATGGTATTATTTTATATTGCTAGAAGTAAGGATAATTTTCATTTTTGGGAGAAATGAGTGGGCATTGATCATAAGGTACCTTTTGAAGGTTTCCGAAATACACTTTTAGCTCAACAAGGTGCTGCATTCTAAAATCTGAGGATGCTGCCATTATGGAAAACTGAAAAACATGGGTTTCCAGCACATAACACAGTCCCTGCTCCAAGTTGTAAAATACTGACTTCTGTTTAACTATTTTACTTCATTGAGGAAAAGGTCTGGTGCTGCTGACTGAGATGCAGAAGATATAATGAGAGGAATAGTTTATTTATTCTAGGAAGTGACCATGAAGACATCAAGTAATTTAAATTAGAAAAAAATTACTTTTAATTGAAGAAATTCATGCAATCCACTTTACCAGGGAAAGCATAAATTCATTTAGACCAGTATGTCTCTTAGGAAGATTGTAGGTTCTTCATTTTGAGAATCATTTATGGGACAACAGAAAAGCTGGTCTTAGGATCCTAGCCTCTCTGAGTTTATCAGTCTTACAGTATTAGATGACAAATACTGCCCAATCATAATCTCTCCCCCACCTTGAAACATCCTGTCTTAAATCATTTGGAACTATACATCAAAACTGTATAAACAAATCTACCCATAGTTTCTTTCTGAAGCACTACTAATCTGTCAATATGACAATCTCGCTGAAGTGACTAAAGAGTGAAAACTGTCAGTCACAAAATTTCTCTGCTGACACAGTCTTTTCCAGTAAGTATGGGACAATTACAAGAGTTTGCACTATTGCTGAAACACCACAAGGTAAAAATAAATATAGAATCTATTCATTGCTTCCAATGAGGGCTAAGCTATCTTTTCTCAAAGGGTTAATATGTATAGATATCCTTATCTGAAACTAAAAGAGCTTCTTTGAGATGGGAGTAAATTTGAAGAATTCGTGTATGACTTTAGATACAATACAGATGTTACTACAAAAATCAGCAGGAACCAGTAGACGCAGAAAAATTCATTGCTGAGCTATCTAGACGTGCTGTCTAGACCATTCCCCCACTTTCTGAAACACTTATGAAAACTCCAATCACTGAACCTCGTGACTCTCTTAGAAACTCCCCTCTGGCCCTCTTGTTGTAAATCTTGTCTCTTATTGTCCAAATTTTGGTACATTCTTTCCCCGCCCTTGTCCCCGGTCTTCCACAGCTATCTCACACAGCACTCTCTTCTTGCAGCAACTCTAATTAAAACACCAGTCAACATCTTAGTCACTTTCCTCAGACTTGGGACAAAATATCTGACACTTGCAACATAAAGCAAGAGAACTTTTATTTTGCTCATGTTGCAGAAGTTTCATTCCCTTGCCAGCAGTGTGGTGGGAAGACCTGGGAATAGCAAAGCTGCTCACGTCATGATAGCCAGGAAGTCCAGACAGCCTGGAGGGTGATGTAGCCTTCTGGGTCACACCTGAGTGACCTGCCTCTTCTAACCAGGCCCCACTCCACTGTGGACCAATCCACCAATGAGTGTAGCACCCCCATGATCCATTCTAAAATGGAAAAAAGTAAGAGGTTGGAGGGACATTTCAAATCAAAACCATAGGTCAATTTCTATGTATGTATGTATGTATGTATGTATGTATGTATGTATGTATCTACCTATCCTTTCATCTCTATCTATTTACCTATCATCTATCTATCATCTCGTCTATCTACCTACCTACTTATCATCTATCTAGCATGGATCTATCTACTAATGCGTGTGTATTGTTTCTGACAGTCTTTTGGATGAGTCATGAGTCAAAATCTTATTTTCGATGCTAGAAGTTCATATTGCCAGTTCATCATAGGGTTCTATAGATAGGTAGAAGTTACGTAGGCATTTTAGGTAATTCATACCATACCTTTCAGGATTATTAAAAACAAATAAGAGCTTTTGCTGTGCCCATATCACTCAATTACAAAAAAAAAGAAATTTGATAAGTTCATATCGAAAATAAAGTTCTTAAGAATAGCACAGGGTCACTGTAATAGAAGACAAGCCTTTTCTTCCTGCTCCTGCTCTTGAGCGGAGTATGGGGCTTACATAAATGCAACTGCAGAAAAGCACTGTCCTTCGCTGAACCTACTTGCTGGCTACCTGCTCTTGCTGTTTAGCAATGCAAGTGTAAGGGTGATTCCTTCTCTTAGGTATCTCTTACCACAAAAAGGAATACTGACCTAGCATAGCCCTTTCAAAAAGAGATAAAGACAACCATCTACCTTTTAAATTAAAAAGGCAAAAAGGCCTTTGGTGTTGGTACTTGTCAGCTCCTTCATTTCTGAGACTAGATGCTTGACAACCACCATTTAAGTGGAAGTTTAATTTTGCTCTTGGTTCCAGGGATTCAGTCCATGGTGGTCTAGCTGCAAGGTAAAAACATTATGGCAGAAGGGTAAGGTAAAGTGAAAACAGCTTCTTCCTTGGCAGCTGGGAGGCAGAACAGGGAACAACACCAGAGAGGAAGGGACCAGGAACCAAATACATTGCCGAGGGTCACACCAGCATGAGCCATCCAGACACAGCCAGCGTGCATTTCACCAGTGCCCTTGGGTAGCTTCCACGTCAAACAAGTTAACATGGTCAAGCTTACCCATCACAGCTTTCATTCAGTATTCAGTCTAGTTGTTTAAAGGAAGAATCTAGGTTATATTCCAATAGAAATCACCTGTCCTGGTAGTGTTCTCTTCACAAATCATCTTCAGGCCTCCAGTATGAATGAGAGATCCTGATCATAGCCATTAACTAATAGAGCTGTGCTGAGTCTTTAACTCATTTCATGCAAAGTGTCAGTTATTTGACAAATTATGGTATTTGGAAGTGAACCTTTAAATTATTAAATTACTAAAATGCAAGCACTTGTTAAATTCTCAAATTACCACCAGATCCATTTTTCTACTAAAAGGAACATTTATAAATCAAGAGCTATTACAATACTCATAGAATTGGCTTTAGAAAATGCTTGTCTAAACTCATATATGTACAAAATAGCCTTTTACAAGTCCTAGATTTCAGCAACAATTTGTACAGTGAAAGCAAATATAAACTGGCATCTAAAGGGACCACAAATTCACAGTGGACTTCCCTTCAGAGAGCTGTTTATTCATTATTGAAATGGTGAACATTATTAGATCTTATCATTAACATATCACCATAGGAACACCCTTGATAACTTTGAATTACCTCTATTCTAATTTTACTGGTTGCTGTGTGTTGAATGCCTTAAAACTCAGCCATTAATTGAATTAGTAACTGGAAATTTTAGAAACAGAAAGTGTTGTCATATTTGTTTAAAAATACTTAAAAGTAAGTTTTAAAGTCTTGAATTTAGTTTTCACTCTACAAGAGTGTTATGACTATTATGTATGCATTATGTATATTATACATTTCATATTTATTTATCTCATAACATTTCAAAAAGATTGTGAAAACTTTGGTCTCACTTTGAAATAAACAAGGAAAAGTGAAAAATGAGCTTGACTTTCTTTTGAATCTCCTTGATTATGTATTGAACTATTTTGGTTCCATAATGTAAACATAAAGTGTGATACTCAGCTGGAGTGCTAACTTGATTATTTTGGGGTCCACTGTGGAAATTAGTAAAGCATATTTCTGGATGTGTGTGGGTAGTTCATGGAGGTGTGACCCTGATGTCTATATCTAGTCCCTCTTCTTTCTGGTGCTGTTTCTTGCTCTGCTTCCCAGCCACTATGAACTAAGCATCTTGGTTGTACTATACCCTTCTGACATGATACTTCTGTCTTGGAGCCAGTTAACCATGGACTGAATCTTCTGAAGCCATAAACCAAATAAATCTCTTCTTTAAAATGTGTATGTTGGGTGATTTTGTTCCAGAGATGAAAAGCCAACTAATATACAAAGTATGCTTCCATATTCTGTAGCACATATTTGAGTAATTAAGAAAGTTTATTTGATATGAAATTATGATTTTCTTGAATGTAATATGACTGTGAAATACTTACAATTCAGGTTTTACTTCATTAAAGTTGAATTTTTAGAAAACTATAAATGTTTTGTGCTCTGATTCAAATCCCACAATGTCACATGATGATGCAGATATATGTGACAAGACAGTTCTCCGTGGTGATAACGGAGGGTGAAGATCTCAGATTTGGATGTGCAATGCAACAGTTTCAATGTGGTTTGCTTGTGGCCCTCAAAGTTTCATAGGTTGGATTTCTGGGCTCCAGCACAGTGAAATGAGAAGTGGTGGAAACTTTAGAAGTTGAGACTTCATGGAAAGTGATTAGGTCAGTGGGCAAGACCCTGAAAAGGAACTGAGGTCACTCTCACAGGATCCTGGTTGAGTCCTACTGGAGTGAGTCATTATGGGAGAGCAAGGCTGGCCCCTCTTCAGTCTCCAGCTGCCTGCTCACCACATGACCTGCTGCAGAATCTCCCAACACCATTGTGCTGTCTAGCACAAGTCCCTCACCAGAGCCAGGCAGAAACCAGGGCCATTTTTCTGGTTTGCAATTGTGAGTTAAAACAAAATACAAAAAAAAAAAAAAAAAAAAAAAAAAAAAAAAAAAAAAAAAAAAAAAAAAACCGCCACCACCAACAACAGCAACAATAAAAACACTAACAAACAAAAAAACCCAACAAACAAAACCAAACAAACAACACAAAACAAACAAACAAAAAACCAAAAAACTCCTTTCAGTTACCCACATTTTTTCCTATATTTATTAAAGAAATACTTTCCTAATATGTGTGGTACACAGTAAAGGGCATATTGGATAATGAATAATCTTGATTGTCAAATATATTACAATCCATTAGAGATGACCACGTATTTGTTCACAGTTGGGTGGGTCTTGCATGGGCAATATAATCTCAGGGTTCAAGGAGTCCAAGATGGGAAGAAAGCATGCTGAGTGCTGCAGAAATACCTCAGGGAAGGTGACATATGGAATAAGGAGTTTTTACGGGTATGGGTCATCAAGGGATAGGTTTTATGAAATGTGCATAATAAACAAACCTTGGATTTGATGATGTGTTTGTCAGGGTTCTCCCAATAAATATATGTGTGTATTTTTATTAATTATGGTTATTGGCTCACTCAGTTACAAACCCCAGGAGTCTGCTCTTTTTTCACTGGAGAACAGGTTAGGATGCCAGGATCCTTTGCTGGTGTAAATCCCAGGATCTGAAGGCCCAAGAACCAGGAGTTCCCACATCTGAGAGAGAACAAAGCAATGTCTCAGGCCAAGCAGGCAGAAAGAATTTACTCTTCCTTTGCCTTTTGAGAAGGCCCAGCTGCTTTATAAATTCTTCTGATTTGAATTTGCCAATCTCTTCTATAAAACCCTCACAGATACACTTCCCAAAAGTGTTTTTCCAGGATCTTGGCATTCTTTACCCTACTCAACTTGACACACAAAGTCATTTACAGATACTGAGGTCAGCTGTGCACTGGAGGAAGATCAATAGGTGCTTGCGGTGGGCAGGAGCTTTCCAGGCGGGACTGGAGAAGCGTTTCGATTAGACACTCAACGCAGTAGAGAAATGCTATATTTTAAAATGCAAACTTAGTCCTTTGGTAAATATATCATATATCAGATATATAAGTAAAACATATAACACCTTAGGGATGTAAGAAACTTTTCTTGACTTGTGTTTAAAAGCAATGCTTTCTCAACCCAGTGCATGGTTGTACTGCAGGGGATATTTGATGATGACTAGAGATATTCCAGCTGTCACAATGGAAGGAGGGACATGTGTGGCACCTACTAGGTGGAGAGGGCCATCATCTTCCCTTACATGAAGAAAATCTCATTTATACGTACCCATGGACTCTGTGTCAAGTCTGTATTTGTTGTACAACTGCTTTTTAGGTCACAGTGATAATAGTAACTTTTCTGAACTTGTGATCATTATGCAAATAAGCTCTTAACATTTAGAGAAGATATTCAGTGACTCTTAATCATGACTGCAACTATACTTACAGTTTTCACTCTGATTCACTTCCTGATCGATGGTGCTTTACATGATTCAAGTACCTACAGCCCTTGAGTTTGATGTTAATTAATATTGCTCTAGTCTTTGGAAAATGTGCCCACCAGTGATCTTCGCATTTCTGTAACAAGCTGGAGATTCATAGTAACTAAACTCAATTTTTCTAAATCATTCATATTCCTAAAGCTGTTACCTTGAACTCCAAATATTTACTGAATTGATGTAATTTAATCATTTAATTGAGCTACAAACAGAGTCTAAACCCTAAGCATAGATTAGAAATAAAGCATTGTAACCTGAAAGAGTATATTTAGTAGTTTAGATTAAGATTACCACTTGACACATAAACAATTTTGCAATAAAGTTTAGAATTGCATGCTTACTAAAAATTAGTATTGATAGCTGAAAGTACTTGACCTATAGATCTTGAAACAGTCCTGTGGTTTTCTGAGGTTTAGTTAGTTTTCCTGTAGTGCATCAAATACCAGAGACAACTGGCTTTTAAAGACACAGTGTGGGAAGTTTTGCTCATGGCATCTGGACCCCATTGCTTTCTGGTCTGAGGTGAGACCAAACATCATAGCAGGGAGCACAAGCTGGGATGAGCTGCATATCTTGTGCTGGCCAACAGCACAGAGAAGGATGAGGGACTCTGGGGACCTGGGCATGGCCCTCAGAAGCATCCTCTCACGTGAGTGGAAGATTTCCAACAAGGCGTCCTGCTTGAAGGGTCTCCTGCTTTCCATGGGCTGGGGCCATGTTTTTAACTTGTCCAGTCCATAGCCAAGGCCTCATTCCTTACTCTGCTGAGTAGAGTATTGTATTACTAAATTTGGGGAGAACTTGTTTTAATCCAAAGGAGAGAATGACTAGTCATTCATTAAAAGCTGTAGTACATGTGACAAACTAGGAAGAATAAGCTGGGGGAAAACAGTCAAAATATGTCAGTGCAGAGTGCAGACCTAAAGTGAGAGACATGATAGTCATTTTTTAAAACTATAAGAAAATGCCATAAGAAAGCTATAAGTAAATAAGAGCTTGGACAGCTCTCTGCTGGAGACTGATGAGCTGAATATTGTAATTCTAGTTATTACAGTAAAATAAACGGTTAGTAAATAATTACTCATGGAAAATTCTGGATGCTGTCATGATGCCAGAAGCAGATGATAGTATTAGAAACTACCAGACACTGGGAACTCTGAATTTAGAAGAAGCATTTTTAGATTTACATATCAAACACATGAGAGTTTTGTAATTATGCTTTAGCCTAATGGTTCCTTATTGAACATATTGTTCATTGTACAAGTTTATCACTGAATATAAATATAATATATAACATACATATAAAATATATAAATAAAATTCAAATTTACATTTGAGTTGAACTATTCCTCTGCCTCTATGCATCTCATTATTTTATTTATAGTTTAGCAACTTGCAAGTTGTTTAAACTTGTTAGTTACCTTTAAAAATATCTTCCCTCTGTGTTCAGATCAAACCAGGCTTTAACTGCCTGTGTTGCTCACAGGCAAATGAGGTTTTTACAGTTCTTCCATGAGGAAAGTGGAAGCTTATGGGAGAATTCCCACTAAACTTTTAAAAGTTTAGAAGGCACTAACACAGACCCTCACTCACGCAATGAACCCACCGAGGACACAGAGGGCAGACAGAGGGAGGTCATCAGCACATTCAGAAATCCAGTCCTCTCTTGAAAAGAAATTGATGATAAATCTTTGTCATTTACTTGGATGTTGCTGAAGTTTTATAATCAGGACTTCACTAACAATCTCCTGGGTAGCTTGTGTTGAAATAACAATAATGTCATTATCCCAACTGGCCAGTGTTTTTAGTGAACATTATGAACAGAGACAAAAGTTTTGATTTATTGGAAAATTTTATTTTGTGACAGAAAATGCCCCCCCCCACCAGTAATTACCCACCCCTCCCCGGCCAGTACACTTCAGTTTCTTAGTTGCCCAGGTAACAGTTCCTGCTCCAGTTCTGGTTGTTTCTGTCTCTTAGAAACAGCTGTCACTCTGATGCATAGCTGGCCACCATGATGCACATTGTGTAAATCAATCCCCAATTGACAAGCCATTGTGCCTTTGTACTTCCTGCTTGCTTATCCAATATAAGCCTTAGACCACCAAAGATCAAGGCCTGATATTCTGGGAATGATCCTGATCAGTGTCTGTTGATGTAAATAAATCTGCCTCCAAACCCTGGGTGTCATTTTGATGTCTCTGCTTGGCTTTGCAATTTGAGAAAATGTTCAGTGCATTTTCTTTGGGGGAGGTCTTGAATGGAGGTAATCATTTCTGATATAAATAATAGAAGATTCTGATTAAACTCCCCTTCTACAAGAAGAGAAGAGAAAGGGAGACTCTGGTGACAGTCCAGCAGCCACAGCAGCACAGGGAGCTGAAGTGTGCTGAGCTCAGCCAGGCGGCTGAGGAATCTTTTCCGCAGGGAATCGCCAGCATAGTGGCTCTCCCTAAATTATTGGTAACCTGCGAGGGACTTGCTACCTACAGCCAAACAGCTTCTTTTCTTTTTAATCTCCCCCAAAGTAATTATAAGCTAGAAAGCATATTCCAGAGATTTGTAAAACACATTTACTTGGAGAAATCTACTTTAAAAGCAGAATATGAAACACACAGAATTTGAAAGGAGCAACAGGAAGGTGGCACCACACTTCCCCTGGAAGCAGAGGAAGCCGGAAGAAAACCTAGTGACATCATCCTGGGGCGCATGCAAGGATCTGTCAGTGCAGCATTCCACACCCATCGCAATACCATGCATAAAGTCAGTCTGCGGAAAATAAAATTGAACAGGATTTGTCAGTAACAGAACTGCCTTTGTGAACTATGCCTTTAAGATAGGAAGTTTGTGGTACAGGTGGGAAACACCAAGATGCAAATTTGAAAGGTAATTCAGGGTGGCAGACCTGTCAATAACTATGGATGGCTACTGTCTGTTACAAACTATGTTGACCATGATCTGTGGGGTTTAAAATAAAGAGAATCAAATCAAATTACAGAGGTAGGAGGGTATGAGTAGAGAGAGGACAAAAGTAATCAACATGCTTAGAAATCATTGCCTGATAGCAGAAGCAGTAAAGGTGCTATGCTTTTATAACTCAAGGACATGTCTTATCCTTTGTGAATGTTATGGTTTGTATTTAAATGTCCCCCCAAAGCTTCCTTCAGTCATGGAGAGGGGTGTGCTTTTCAAAGGCAGCTGAGTCTAGTGTATGTGATTAGTTCCTTGTCTAGTGCTGCGACTGGCAGTGTGAGTACTGTACCCACCCAGGGGTAGGTAGCCAGCATAAAATATAAGTAGGGGAAAGAGGCCTGCTTTTTCCTTTTTGCACTTTTTACCCTTTCACTCTTGTTACTTACAGCCAACATGACTGGTTGCCTCTTAGCCACGGCACCCAGCCTTTGAGCCAGCTGAAAATGGTCCGAGACCTCCACAAATGGTAAACTAAATAAACCTTTCCTTCCTTCACTTTGGGTATCAAGTATTTTGCGTCAGCAATGAAAGAAAAGTAACCAAGACAGTGAGTAATCATTAAAAAGTGCAATAAAAGAATCACATTATCTCATAAATCTAATAGAAGAGTAAAATAGTGAAAAACAATTCAGGAGAAGTTTGAAAAAGAGACAAGGAAAAGGATGAGGAAAAATAAAAAGGCAAGAAAAAGAGATCAGTCTATGCAAATAAATAGATCAATCACTCCAACTAAAGGGCAACTTCGTCATTTCGAATTCAGAGAATGTAAAGAATAAACAACATGAAAATATTGCATGAGCCAGATATGGTAACTCATTCTTGTAATTCCAGCCAGCACTCATGAGGCTGAGGCAGGAGGATAACCTTGAGTTCGAGGCCACCCTGGCTACTTAGTAAGATCAAGGTCAGTCTGCACTGCATGGCAAGATCCTGTCTCTAAAAACAAAACAAGAAACCACAAATATTGGATAATGCATATCTACACTTTGAGATGTAATTACACTGATAAAAATCTATAGCTCAATAATAAAAGGATATGAGCATCAATCTTTTAAAAATTTCTTCAAAAGCATTTTGAACTCTCACTACATATTTTTCCAATTGTGTAGAGTACCAACAACTAACTTTATATCCTAGATCTAAACCCACTCACTGCTAACTACCAGAAATAGTGCTAAATTTCATGTTTGTTTTAGTCACTTCCTCTTCACTGAGGGACAATAGCTGACGCCCGCATTTTAAAGAGGAGAGGTTTATTTTGACTTATGTTTTGTAAGTCTCAACCCATAGTCACTCCTAGGCAGGGTGGCATGGCAGAGGGGCCTGGCAGAAGAGAAACAGCTCACAGTATGGCAGCAGGAAGCAAAGAAAGATCAGAGGAGGAGAGGGGAGGCCAGGCCCCCAGTGACCACCTCCTCCAACCTGTCTTCACCTCCCAACATCACATATAGCTACAGAGTCATCAGTAGACTAATCCACTGCTGAGTATCACATCCCCACGACCTCCCCAAAGTCCCACCTATGAGCAGATAAGGCTTTTCAGAGACACCAGATATAAAGCATAACGATGCTCCATTTGAATTCAGAGTTTTGGACTGAATTCACCATTCTCTGTATAATTTAATGGCATCATTTGCTCAGTTACCAAGGCTAGAATTTTAGCATTATATATAAAAACAGCTTTCTTTTCTCTCTAGCCTTTCCAGTCTCTGAAAGATGCTTGTACCAAATACCCAGGCTCTTGATCATGCTGGTAGGTATTTGAATGAAGAGAAATCATGATTGCTTTCAGTCTCTACAGAAGAAGGTCATGTGCTTTCTTGCAGTCCATTTGCGCTGCTTTAGTGAAATACCTGAGACTGGGCAATTGATGAATGATAGAAATGAGTTTCTTAGAATTCTCAAGACTGGGAAGTCTAAGATCAAGCATCAGCACGTTTGGTGTCTGGTGAACAGCCGTCCCTCATTGATGATGAGGTTTAAGCGTCCTCACATGGGGAAGAGACCCAAAAGGTAAATGGGCATGCCAAGCATCTGCTGCCTCCATCAAATTATAAATTGAAGAATCTGATCAAACCAATACTATGCATGTGCTACGTATTATAGGTTACTGAGGTTGACCGGAAAAAAAATTGAATAAGTATGTAAACTTCAGACAGTAAGAAATCGTGGCTTTTCTCTACCATAAAACTTACCCACATTGCTGCCATCTCTAGATCTGCTCTCAAATCATAGCATATGAGAGGAAGAGAGATAATGGCATTTTTTTTCCTCGGTATTGACTTCATTTTTTGAACATTGAATATGTAGGTCTAATCGTTCACTTTTTTCTCCCTCCCTCAACCTTCCTGCTTCTTTTCCTTTCTGTCTTTCTCTCTTTCAAATAAGAACACACATAAAGATATTTGCACAATCTGCAAAGACACAAACATAGAGAATGATGAGAGAGATGGAGAACAGAGGGACCATGCATGAAGCAAATCTAGCATTACGCCAAAAAAAAAAAAAAACACTCATCAGTGAAATAATTTACGGTGAGGGAAAAGATAGAAATATATCAAAATTAAATACTCCTTTCTTTCCTTCCCTTCCTCCTTCCTTTCACTTCCTCTCTCCATCCTTCCTTCCTATTCTTTAACTTTCCTTTGGCCTTTTCATTGCAATTATGTGGAAAAGTGGCCATTACAGTACTTTATTTGATTTAATGAACTAGATAACTGTTTACTGTTAAAGAAACAATTACGTGTCAAACACCAAATTATGTATTTTTGATAAGCCATGTGTTATGCTTATAAACACAAAATTGGCTATTTTTCTTTGATGTTAGTGTTGACATACTAATTGTACAGATCACAACTTGATTTTTTTCAATATTGTTGTTGTAGTTACTAAACTAATGTGTTTCTTATGTAACTTGTACTTCTGGATTGACTGAAAAGAAGCTATGATTAAAAAAATATATAAAAATCCGTAAAGGAGTTGAATATTTTTTCCTTTTTTCTTTTTAAATTTTGTAATTGAAACATGACCACTGCTGCTGACTTGGATGGGCAAAGTGTCAGGTCTTACAGAATTGTTTAAATTCTGACTACCTGAGCAGGAGGAAGTTTAGAAACCCCTGGGAATTCTGAATGTCTTCTTAGAATACAAAGCAACCAATGTTTCAGAAAGTACTTTATAAGTGTGGAAACAGAAGATTCAAAACATTTACTTTTATAAGGGTAATTACTTGGATAGCCAGTCTTCGAATACTTTATCAACACAAAAATGAAAGTTTTATAAACACTAATCAGCTCTGCATATCATGTGTGTAGTCAACCAATGACCAGTAAAACAGTTCATAAATAGAAATACAGCCACCTCTGGCAGAGAATTGAGTCAGGATTTGATAGTAGTATACCAAGGAAATCTTAGGAGAGGAAGGGAAATTTTCTAGCTTTGGAAATTACTATAACAGTTTAGTTGCTGTACTGTAACTACTCATTGAGCACTGGGGCAAATGATTGTATCCCCGTGACGTTCTTCATTTTAGGAAAAATAAAATGACTGATCACTTTAAAGTGGGTTTTCTTAAAGTTCCTGGTCAATTTCTTCCAAACAAATTGAATGCAGCAATGTATTAAGGAATACTTTGTAAATACCTAGCTACAAGGCAAGCTTTGATGGTAGTTATTGCAATTATTTTACAACATTTTTGAAAGATTTGTGAAATAAAATCTCTCTTTACTGGTAGAGACTTTAGCTATATGCAAAATTATTATAAGAATATACAAACATAAGAAACTATCAAATAATTACCTAATTATTTATGACCTTGAAATACTTTATTTGGTGGCAAATAAACACTATTTTAATTTTTCTGCATTAAATACATGTGTATAATTAGTGGTTCAATTTTAGAAGCCCTATATGGAAAATTGATGCCCTCTAAAAAGCATTGACAGAGAAATGTAATTTGTATGCTGAGATTTCTACTGATTTTCATGGGAGACATTAATCTCCTATGAGGTTGGATGGCACCTATTTTAGTTTCAGAAATTTGGATTATTCAGGTTATCTAGCTTTCCATATTTTTGTGAATATTTCAACGTATCTTGAAATATTCATAAAGGTTCCTCTTTCAATATTACCTTGTGCCCCGTGCCCTTTTCCCAGCCCAGGCCGTTGAGATTTTTCTACATTTACTGTCTCAGAGGAGGGTTTACATAGGAGAATATCCAGCCAATTGTTATTGAAATATTTTAAAAGATGCTGTTGCCAAAGGGAGAGGAGTTTAAGGACAACATGCTGGGCTTGGTTAATATATTTTATAAAATACTTAGTGAAGGATTTCTGCTCTCGAGTCAGGTAAATAATCTCAGGTTGGCAAGGCTTAAGAGTTCAGCTTGACCATATTGGTACTGAAAAAACGCTATGGCATAAAGGAAATACAGACATTGATCTGTGCCAAGCAACTCCTTACCCAACATAGTGTGAGTCCCAGGTTTAGTGGGGGGAGATCAGTCAATAGCTTGATGCATGAGGAGAATCCAAGAGTGGAAGGTAGCGGTTCAGCAGTATAGGAAGGTCCCGTGAAGACAGTTATGATTGGCTGCGTGTCTAAAGCAGTTACGACCTGAGGCTTAAAGGAAGTTGAATGACATGAAAAGATCTTATGATTCAGGAGGATATGATGTGTGGATCTGTGATCCAAAGCTGTGTGCATGCATTTACACACATATGCATGTGCAGACCCACATGCGTGCTTATACATGTACATGTGTGTCCGCGGAAGTTAGCCACCTTGCATTTCCCATTCACTCATTCTCTGTTATTCTCAGCAGCAGTGATGCCAGCACACTTGTTCCACTTCACCTTCCTGGAACTCGACCCAACCTCAGAGAATCAGTGGGGGGATGAAACGGAAATGGACCTAGTAGAAATTTCATCCATGTAGCTAACTGAGGGCGATCAACAGAAATAATTCTCAGTTATCATAAAAAATAGTAAGTGATGCCAATTGAACTTGCATTCTAAACTGCAGACTTGTAGTGTGAGCAAATGGACTGGATGCAGGAATCTGTCTCAGAGAGCGTCTTAGGGAATACAGCTCTTCACTGAGGACGCTGTACCTGGCGGCCCTCAGTCAGAGGTTCTGATAACACGGTGGTAGCTCCGGAAGCTGTCTCTTCAGCTGTTCTGTGTCTCCGTCTCCCTCATCTAGTGCTTCAACTTCATGGGAACCCAACTCTCCAATTCCTGCCTCGAAATTTCTGGCCAATCATGGAGCACCTCTTAAGTTTTCTTTGCTGCAGGAATCTACTCGCTGCTTTGCTAGGGATAGATGTGCTCTTGCTGCTTCTTTACTTCAATATCTGCACCGTGTTTTTTCTCAATTTGTGTGATATTCAATGTTTCTTGTGTGATATTCAATGTTTCTTAGAAATTGGGTTAAGAAACTAGGCACCATACTGTATTGATTTCTGCTATTGCCTAGAACATTCTTCTCAGGCTGTGCTTAAGCTAAATTCCCTTCTTTGACCAACGATGCAGTGGTGTAGGTCCTTAGCTCATGGCAGGGGTTGTGCAAGGGTGAACGCCTGGGTGGCATCGGGGAGGCACACACAGAGAGTTAACATTCAGGCATTAGCCATGATCGCCTTTGGTAACCTGGGAGTTCAGAAGTCTTCTGGGTCTAACCTACAAACCTTAGAGATCTCAGATGGTGCTGCCAGCTGCTGTACTGACTTTAAAGGGGTGCGTTTAGGCTGCTGCAGGTACTTGGTCTTACTGAATGAGCTCGTCCAATCTTTGGTGAGTCTGGACATAAGGAAGGGTGTATTTGTTTGCTACTGCTCCTGCTGCTGGAACAAATGTTCACAAATTAGTTAATTTAAAACAACCCAAATGTATTAACTTACTGTTCCGCAGGTCAGAAGTCCAAGTGGGTTGGCAGGGCTTCTGAATATTATGGAGCCAACAATCTGTTTCCTTGCTTTTGGGTGTTTCTATAGTAGCCAGCAATGCCATCATTCCAACCACTTCTTCCATCACTACATCACATTCTCTGGATGATTTTTCTGCTCCCCCTTCCAGTGACTCATGTGATTATACACAGTCATAGTTAATGTTACGTGATAATTCAGAAAAATCTCATCTTAAATTCTGTAATTTGAATGTATCTGCAAAGTTCCCCGTACCATATAAGATAATATAAGGACAGGACCTAGAGATTGGGACATGGATAGATTTCTGAAAAGAATGGCATTGTTCAACAGGGATACAGGCAAAGGCTAGTGCCTCTCTTTTCTCCAACTCACTATTGATTTGCCTTTTTTTTTTTTGTATCAAAAATCGAACTCAGGGCCTCACACTTGCCAGGCAGGTGCTGTGCCACTGAGCTACATACCCGGCATTTGACTTGCCATTCTAAACAGTTGTTGCATATTTCAATAACTTGAAATATTGCCTTATAAATATATCTAATTATTGACCTGTTCAGAAAACCCATTTGTTTTAAACTGCATAAGAGTAATGAGTCCCTTGAATGCTGACTACATGCCCTCCTTCTACTCTGTATGGCCACTGTACTGACAGCCTCCTCCTCATAGTTGGATAGAAAGAAGAATTTATGACCTTATGTGGGAAAGTGAGATAAGAATGCCAATATGATAGTCTGCATTCTGTAGTCAGGAATTTCTGATGTTACACCCTTGAATATCCTGATCGTCATCTGCCTTCAGGCACCAGACTGATAGAAATTAATTTTGTATTAATCAGTATCAACCTAGGCCCTAAAATCATTTGCTTCTATTTTACCTTTATACAAACAACCCCACCACCTCTCAACTACCCAAAGTGTTTAATTCAGCAAACTATTAGTTCATACTTTGTGCTGATTGAAGGAGACCTTAAAACCATGTTCACCTATTGATCATTTTAAATTTTCTTTTACTTGCTCTGATAATAATTATATAATTGAATCTCCTAATAGTTATTTCTTAAACAAAAACACCAGGCTAAGTAATGTAAAATGTCCAGTGATAGAATAGGCTCTGATTGATTTGATATCAGTGAAGATTTCAAAATTAATTCCATTATCATCTTTCTCTTAAATTTATTGAGCCTTTAAAACAGCATTTTTCTAGGTGTGTTAGTGCACACCTTTCATCCCCGGAATTGGGAGGCTGAGGCAGGAGAATCACTACAAGTGTGAGGCTAGCCAGGACTACATAGTGAGTTGAAGGCCAGCATGTACCACACAGAGAGACCCTGTTTCAATAGCAACAACAATAAAAAATCATAAAGCATTTCACAAGCTATCATATTCAATAATGTAATCTTGGCTAGTCACTTGTAATCTTTCATTTTTTTCTAAACTCATTTCCAGTATGGTGATTAATTTAATTTAATTTAATTTATTTATTTATTTGGTACTGGGGATCAAACTCATGACCTCACACTTGCCAGGCAGGCTCTGTGCCACTGAGATATATCCTCAACTGGTGATTAATTTTCTGTCAACTATACAGGGCCAGATATTTGATCAAAATATATTCCTGGTGTTCAGTGAGGGTGTTTTGGGGCAAGACTGATATTTAAATAGATAGGTTGAGTAAAGAAGCTTGCCTTGCACTGTGTGGGAGTGACTTACACAATCAGTGAGAGACCTAAATAAATCAAAAACTGGCAGTGCCAGGCAAAGGAAGGTTGTCCTGCCTAACAGCCTTGTCACTGTGATGTTGGCTCTTTAGATTTTGCGAGCCAGCCATGTATAATTATCTATCTATCTATCTATCTATCTATCTATCTATCTATCTATGGTCTATTTATCAATCCATCTATGTATCTAATAGTCTATATGCACCCACTTAGCTCTGTGTCTCTAGAGAGTCTGTACTAATACATGCAGTGAACGATACATGAGCATTTCTTTAAGGAGACTGTATAGAGAATTATCAGAGGTCTTCTGAGTTGCTTGGTGTAGGTGGTGGAAGGTTGTTCAGGTTTTGTGTCTGAAACTGAGCTGAGGTTTTCTTGTTTTCCTACGATGCTCAGGACTTCAGGTGGTTGGGTGCCACCTGACTTCTGTTTATCCACTGTACTGACTTCATTGCGTCATGCAGTTTCTCAAAGGTAACTCACAAGCTTCCTGTCTCAGATCAACACTCTTGGTCCTGCATCCACTTCGATGCTGTAGCACAGCTCTCTGGAGAAAGCAGCCTGACACTGACTGCGCACATTTGTGAAGTGGACCCGCCCTTCAGTAACCCATTGAAGGACTACTTGGTTGGTGAATTATTAGATGCATTTCCATGGATTATTGTCCTTTCAACAGCCCTGGTGCACTGTTACAGTGAAGGAGGGTGCCAAGGGCCCCTCAGTGGTGGCAGCTCAAAGCACTTAACATGGTTTTAAATTTCACATTTTCTATATGCTAGCCTACCAGCTTCCTGATTCTATTTGTCAATAATAATTCACAAAATAAGTTGCTCATGTCAAGCCCCATCCTGGGAAGCAAGCAAGGCCAAGGCACCTGTTGTCTGTGCTTCTTTCCTGTTGTGTGCTTTGGTGCTTTACTAATTCTCTCGGGACCTTCTTACTTCTCTTAAAATGTTTAACTTGCATTTTTGTTTTGATGTTATCATGTTTGGGGATATAATGATGATTTTGGAGTTGAAAAGGGCAGCATAAGGGATGCCTCTGGTGATGGATCTGGCCTAGGAATTGTCTGCGGGGATGGAAATGAACACCTCACCATGTGAAACAAATCAATAAGCTACATGCACAGAAACACACACTCACATTGGTGGAGGTAAATTAAAATAAGACCTAAGGATTGGCTCCATGTCAGTGTAATGGTCGTGATATTACAGTTCCGCCAAGATCTACCATTGTACAATTGGTACAGAGCATGCACGATCTCTATTGTTACTTATAATTGCACATGAATCTACAAACATAATAAAAGAAAAAAGTTTAAAAGAAAAAGCTGTTCTACTTTCCTTTGACAGAACCTTCTCACATTATACCACATACAAATTGCATTGCTTCAGTGGGTTAATTGCCAAATTAAATACTAATGCATGCATTTGAAAGAGTATCTTCCTTAAATTATAAACATATTTAGAAGCCCATTTGACTCTTAAGTAACAGCCAACTTTACACTTTTGTGCTTTGAAAAACTTGCAATCTAGTAGAAACAGTGCATAGTGCATTCAAGATTAAATTAAATAGAGGATTCTTAATTTATGCTTTTATTGTTTATTAAGAAGAAAAGCACCTTGAGTTATTGGATTTTTGGGGTACACCCCTTATAAAGAGGGCTTCATAAAAATGTATTTAGTTTAGACAGTTTTATTTCCTCCCTTGTGTTTATTGTTTACAAGAATACCTTAGTTAAACCCATTCCAATGATTTCAAATAGAAGATATTACTAGTCATTTATACTAGAAAAACAATGCCTTCTGGACTTATTAGCTACTTAAGTGTATGTTCCTTTTAGAGGCTGAATTTGCATTATTTAAAAATCATGCTACTTTGCCTTAAAACCTTTAAGCATATAAATAAAATAAAAATTTTACATGTAATGCAGTGTAATTTTAATGACGTACTTTTTTTTAGAATCATTTTTAGAAGGCAGGACGATTTTAAAATTAAGAAAAAAAATTTAAATTAATAAGCAGACCCAATACTTTCTTTTGCTATCATTTGCTTAAAATGAGACCTGTTATATTTTTTAGTAGATGTGTACTCACTTCCAACCTCCAAAGCATGCCTAATGGGCAAAGCTTGCACTTGTCTACATCACTTGCAAACGCTCTGTTGCTCTGGCTTAGTTACCCTTGGCATATACCTTGACCTTCTGCTGCTCGTCTCTATAAATTCAGAACACAAGCATTTACCTGCAGCAAATGCACACTGTTCCTTCAGAAATATAGCACCCTATAAAGACTGAAGCCAAAGGAAATGTAAAGGTGAGGTCAGGTATAATTTTCTCATCACGACCTCACTCACTTTTTCCTTTTAGGCTCGGACACTATGCTGACCCCTGTCTGTTTTTATGGCTAAATTAATTCTGCTATTTCAATGGGTCTGAATTTTCAGAATCATGCAGTTGGGATGACCTCAAAAAGTGATGACCTCTAAAAAGATTATGTGAAAAACATGATAGAAAGATGAAAGAAATTGAGAGTTGTAGGCGAAAAGGATACCTTACAAATCATCTTATTCAGCTTTGTAGTTTCATAAAGAAGGCGAGGAAAGGACAATTGTGTGACAATCTGTTAAGTTTGCGTCCCTCTCATGTTAATAGAACTACAGATTCAAGGTCAACCCTACCCCAAGTTAGGGAAGCAGAGGAAATCTCAGGCTAAAGGCTGAATAATTCAGATTAGAGTTAGATGAGTGCTTGGAATTTAGCTTGTTGCCATGTGACACTTTGGGCACTGAAATTGTCCATGATTGGGTGACATTTTGATCTTGTTATCTAAAATATTTCCTTGTCGCACTGCATAATGTCCCGTGGAACTTTGGTTCTGGCTTTCCCTCCCCTGTGTCAGACTTGATCTGGCCGAGAGCAGGACCCCTGAACACTCTCCAGGGAATGGAAGGTACTGCCTATTCCCAGACTCTTCGATGCTCAGGGTCTGAATAAACACTGGTTGTGCTCTTCACACTGGTGTTTCCACCACTGTGGATCGGCGCAGCCCAGACCCCACCTTTCTCGACATGACTTTCTGCTCTTAGTGAAGGGCGTTCCACATGCGACTGACAGTGTAGAAACATTTGTCTTCCAAAAGTTTATGTTTGGGTTGAGAGTCCTACCTGAAAGTTGTTTTCTGCTATTTTCTAACCGACTGGTTTCTCTTCTGCCCAAATCCTGAGGAAACTCAAGCTCGAAATACAATTTGGAGGATTATGTAAAAGGATTAAGGGTGAGGACAGTCAGCACGTCGAAGCGCCACATTCAAAACACAGAAAGAGAATTCAAGCAGTTACAAACCAGAACTACTGTATTCTCTCAATTTGATTGCTTGGTTTTCTTACTTTGGTCTCCCAGGGGTGCTTTAAGTCATATTTGGCTTCAAAAATTACTTCTCTTCCTTAAGTATAATAACTATGATAGAATTATTTTGCAGTTGTTGCTGTTTGCTTTTTAAAAATACGCTATTGTTAGTATGATACAAGACATGTAGGAGGCACTTGAAATATACACCTTTTCTAAGTTTCACAGACTGTAACTGAAAAGAATGTTTATTATATCTCAAGGTTCACACAAATGTAAAATATAAGACTTCCTTATAATGAAAAGAAAAAACATAATGCCAACCAAGCAACATTATAAATTGGAAATGTAATTATTTGACTATAGCACAATTTGAATACTTACTTTAGAGTTGGTTAACAGATATTTTCAATTATTTTCTTTTATGGAACATTTTTATCTACAATTCCCACTAGCTAATCAAAATGTAAGAGAAAAACATAGTAAGAATGCAGTATTACAAAGGAGAAAATACAATATGTTTTATTTTTATTTCAAGATATCATTTGGCAGATGCAATCGCATTATCACAGAACATACTCATATGAAAAAATGTAGTTTGCATAAGCAAAATCTTTTTTAAAAACCCTTGAGTTTTGACTTGACTCTTTTAGGAAAAGAAGAAAAGATATTCTCTGATTCATTTTAAAAACAAGAAGAATGACACTACAAATATATAAATTTTATATTAATGTCCTGTACACTATAGTGTAAGTGTGATCTTTATAGTTTGTGAAATAAGATGTGTGACCCAGGTGGAAATATGTTCGATCCCTAAGTTAGTAATATGTATAGTGACATTTATGTATAAAACAAACAAAATTTCTTATCCTTATTTATAGATAGTCATATTTTTATAGGCTTATTAAACTTTGAATAGTTTAATACTACAAATAATGAAATAGCTGGTTATCGATCTGGGTAAATTACCCATCAAAGAGATTAGAAAGACAAAATGGAATGATGCAGCAGGACAAAATTAATGTTTTAGTTTTTCTCTTTTAGTGATGGCAAAGCTATGCAGCCCTGTAGGGAGTTAAACTTTCAATCACTTCTGTGAATCTAAATATAATTTACAAGAAAATTGGATGCCAGAAAACAGTATAAAAATAGAATATTGATATAGTGTTTAGATTCTTATGCATAAAATTATTTTATCATGATAATTATTTACATTAATATAAAGCCCTGGTACATAAATAATACTAGTAAGATGCAATAAAAATAGCTATTTTTCATAGAATAATTTGAGAAAAAATATTCTCATGAAAAAGAATGATATGGTATTATTTGATTTCTAATATAGTTTATAAACTTATTTATATGTAGTATATGCCATGCAAAATATTTAAATATTTTTAAATTTTATATTAACTGTATTTATTCCCTAAGGGAATCTCCTTGTTCTCTTCTTAAAGCATCTATATTGTTTTGTGTCAGTTAGATAATGTTACCCAAAGCTTTGTGACTCAAAACAATACATTGTTATTATTTCACTCATGTGCATGTTAATTTGGTTATTTTAATGCTTGGGCATGACTTGGCTGGGATGGGAGGGGCTTGATTCGTCATTGTTCGTTTGTCTGTGGCCAGGTGTTGGGTTAACGAGGAGCTAATGAGTCTGTGAAGCCCTCAGCGGAGAGAACCCAGTTCCAGGCACCTTCTCATGGCTGCTCCCGCAGGTTATCCTGGGCTTATTTCTCATCAAGAGCAAGGCTCCCAAGACAGCAGAAATCAGCACTGCAAGGAGGATGCAAATTACAGAGTTGGTGCAGGTTCAAAGGACAGAGTTGTGAGGGTGCATTGCAAAAGAAAAGATGACGCAGGAATATTTAGACAATAGAGGCCATTTTTTTTGCATCATCAAACACATATTTTATGGTTTAATTAATTGGTTAAAAAATTTTCAGGAATTGCAAAGGAATTTTTTAAAAGAGTAGCTTGGTGTCAAATAACAAATTTATTTTAATATTCTCATTATTAATTCTCTTGGTAGCTATAAATGAGTGTCTTAAGTATTTCACACTGTTTTCACATATTGATATCCTATTAACCTTGAGCATCTGTAAAGCAATATACTTCACAGACATGGGTTCAGTCTATCAGGAAGGCAGTAAAGACACAAAGAAATACATCACAGTTTTCTAAATGCTGCATAAAATTCACTACGGGAATCATGACTGCTCAAACATGCAGCTCCCTATGGATGCTGGACAATGTTTCCTTGACGGGATTTTGATCTGCAGTTGAGATGAGTGGTTCACCCCTATGGAAGGTAAAGTCAGCACACACAGAAAGGCAGAGGGAGCAGGTTGTGAGTGAGTGGCCAGGCTGGTGGGCAGACTCACCAGCAGTCAGAAGGGCTGAGAGGGAATTTGGAAAGCCTGTGGGACTAGATAAGGGCAAGCCTTGTCAGCCCTGGTAAGGAATACGGACTCATGAGAACTGGCAAAATCTGCACATGCACATTCAAATCCTGACTCCGTCCATGTCTTGAGAAGCCACACATTCCTGTAACTTTAAGATAGCATAAATATTTTCCGACTCCACCAGACTTAGCTCACAATGCTTTGCTAATCTGGCTTTAGACTTTTAAAATGCAGTTGGGTCATTTTTCTCACCTGTTTTGATTTTTTTTTAAATAGTGTAGTATGAACATATTTAATTGAAAAAAAAAACCTGAAATCCAAAATGCTTCAAACCCACAAACTTTTAAAAGGAAACACAATGCCACAAAGCAAAAAGCTGTACACCTGACTGCATGTCATAGGTCACAGTAAAACAAAACAAAACAAAACAAAAAACAGGGATGCTAATTATATAAAATTACTTCAAACAACATGTATAAAGTATATAATAAAACATACATGGGTTTTGGGTTTAGACTTGGGTCCTATCCATAGGTTACTTTATTACATATATGTGAATATTGCCAAATCCAAATATATGAAATTCTTCATCGAACACTTTGAATAATAGATACTCAATCTGTATAAGTTCGGCGATTGCACATAACTGTGGCTTCTGTCTTCCCTCTGCCTCAGTGAAGCAAACAGCAAGATGGTTCAGATGAACACACATGTGACTTGTGATCTCCACTGTGTCAACTGTTATCTCATGCTGTGAGCCAGACAGCAGTAGGATCCAGTTTGGTTTGGGGACTTAGAAGCCAAGCAAAGTCCATGGGAAGTCTGTAAATGTATTTCACATTGTAGAATACAGCTTTTGCCACAGCCTCACATTGGATTTTCACCACTGGCTCCATTAGCAGAAAGTGTCAACTTGATACCAGTGTTAAATTTGGTGTGTGGTGAAAGTAGATCGCAGAATATTACAGTGGAAAGCAGCTCATATTTTAGAAGATCTGAGTATTCTAAACTGTGAACTATTGTGTCTAATATCTCCTTCAACATTAGCATTGTGCTAGGTACATGTATTAGCAGAACTTTAGAACTAGAAGAGACACTAGCTCTAGGTTTTGAGCTAGTGTTATGTATTCTATTATTATTATTATTACTATTATTACTTCATTTTGGTTCTAAGTTAATTGTCTTGTTCATAGTATTGAATACTCATCACATGAATTCAAGGTCGTGATTTTATCATCATGTTACTCATTGAGATGAAATTGCTGGAACTTTTTTTGGATATATTACACAAATTTGAACTTGAGACCCTAGAATAGATTGTTAGGTGATAAACATGTGTGACAATTTTTGTGTAAAGTCAGAGTAGATATTATTATACATGTATTAGTCAACTTTCCCATAGTCGAAACACAATACCTGACACCTGCAAATTAAAGGAGGAGTGGTTTAATGTGTATCAGGATCTCAGGGGATCTAGTCCATGGCCAGCTGGCTGCAAAGCAGAAACAACATAGTGGGTGAAAGGCTGAGGAAGAGTTAATACACTAAGTTTATAGTGAATGAGAAACAGAGCAGGAAAACAGTGCCACAGAGAAAGATGCCAGGAACCAGATACAGCAACCAAGGTCACGTCACCACGACCCACTCTGACACAATGGAAGTCTAATTTACTAATCTCCTAGGTGGCTCCCATGCCAATCAAGTGGACTCAATTAAGCTTAACCACCACACTATGATAAAGTCAATGAGCACCTGAAAAAATAGAACTCATCAATAAACTTGTGATTTGAGGACTGGGGATATAGCTTAGTGTCACAGCACCTGCCTGACAATTTCAAGGTCCTGAGTTCAATTCCTGATACAAAAAAAATTTAAAAATCACATATATTGTTATTTGAGAGCAGAAAAATGCATTAACAACAGAGTGAAAGACAGAAAGGAAAAGAAGAACTGGCTTCAGTCATTCTCCAATTCCAGATTCAGGTATCTTGGATCTACATTTTTGCTTTTCTACAAACAATCATAAGGTCATATGTGTGCTGTAACAAAAGTAAATACCTTTCCACATATCAGCACTCATGTCCCTCTTTTCTTGCAATAAATAGTAATGGAGTAAATAGTAATGGATACATTATAGATTCTGCAGCATCTATTTTAAGTCCACCTTTTCTGAATTTTTTATTCTGAAATATTTTGTAAATATTTCCATTGCCCTTTTGTACAGAAGATTAACACTATTAAAGGTGGTATTCCTCAAACCACTCTGCTTTTTCCAACTTTAACATGAGCTTTGGTACAAAGGCACTTCCACTGGACTCTTGAATACCGATAAAGAGCACTCTCTTGGTGAGCCACCAAGCATTGCTAGCCTAGTTTCGGGAAGCAGACTTCCTGCTCAATATTCTGTTCTGCAAACATGCTTTGCCTCAAAGGTCAAGAATGGTACCACAGGGATTTTTTATTACATTACCCTGATTTATCAGCTATGAATCACTTTCATTCCCAAGCTTTAGAAGCAAAGACTCTAAAATAAATTTAGTCATTACCTCTTATGATATTACCTTTACTTTTTTGCCTCTTTGAGAAAATACCTGATATTGGCTGATGCTGGAAAAGAACTTTTCAATTTTGTCTTGAAAGGAAAAGGGACAAAAAAATAAATAAAATAAAGCATGTTCTTTTTCATATTTCTACCTTCTAGTTTCTACTGTTTGCTAATGACTGATTTGAGAATATGGATTATACCTTCTTTAAAAGGCCAAATCATAACACCTATACAATTTACTTTATTATAAATCAACCAGCAAATTCATTTATTAAGAAACATATAATATTTAATATGCCATTATTTCTGCAGGGTATGTCACCTCTTAATTTATATATTTTATTATAATAAATACATGAATGTAAAATGAAAATAGCAGAACAGATGTTTGTAGATGTGCTGGTGTAGAATGCAAAATTACTATTTGAATTAGCAGCATTGTTAAGGATGTCTTTAAAGAGAAGGTAAATCAGGTATACATGGTGAAGATATAATTCATTCTCGCATTTGTCTGTTACAAAAGTTTCCTTACGGCATTTCTTTTATTTGATGCAGATACCAGAAGTTTAATGCTTCATAGAAAACAAGTCTGTAGTTATTTTTTTAAATAATTAATTTACCCATAATTTTGCTCAAGTTCCATTCCATACAAATATTCATTGCTAATATCCCATGTACAGGAATATTTCCATATAATACTTTCTAGGAATATATTTTTACGAGACTTACTGTTTTGTTTTGTTTTGCTTTGTTTTGTTTTTTGGTTCGGCTGATTAGTTCTAAATTTTAGCATGATCTGCCAGGCTCTAGAGGAGTCTCTTTCCCTTTGTCATTACAGCTG